>JAVYIG010006725.1:0-112665 GCA_035222895.1 Strongylocentrotus droebachiensis | reverse complement strand
TTCCAAAGACTACCATGTGCTATGGGCAATATTATCATAACAAAGTTGTTAATTTGTAAAGTACATTAATCTTTCTAAAACAGTTTGAAAGAAAATATTGGGTATGTTCCAAACTTCCTTTGTGCTAGATTGTATAGATTTTAAGGGTGAGATATAACGTTATATGAGTTTAAATTTAATGATTGAAGCGATAATTTCTCAATAGTTAAAAAAGTCGATTTGAACTCGGTACATGCACGCAATCGACTTGCATATTATTATCATGTAAAAACCCTTTAAAGATGATATGAATGATCCATTTAGTAATATTCATTGTCATCTTATTCTATAAACCAGGGTACATTGGGTATTCTACTGTTAAAGGGATAGTTGGGTTCTTGTTTCAGACCGCAAATACCTTCGCAGTGCATGGTTATTGCTCTTATTCCTATTAAAGACATTTCTAGTTCTCTTTAACGACCTACAATTGCTACGAAGGTAATTTTAGACCCCAAAAGTGTGAAATTTAGCAATTACGATCATACCAATTCAGCTCGACTTTCACAAATTTCGGTGCACGTTAATGTATTAATTGATTTATAATAGCAATACACAGGCAGGCTAGTTGTGTTTATTCTAACCAACACGAACAAGCCAACAAAAAGCTAACATCGGCATTATCTCGTTTTTCAACGGCTGGTTCAAATTATCGAATACCTTTGGAGGACCACAAATATTAAAAATATTTATATTTATAGATATTTCAGCCGTCTCTGAACTGATTTTGATCAAACAAAGATGATTTTGTAATTTGAATTGTATGTTCTTTCAGATTTGACACTCAGCTTTTCACTATCTCACACGAACAATTATTTTGAGTAGCGCCCTCTGCAACGAAACTCAACTATCCCTTTATATGTTTATGAAATTGGATGTAAACAGAAGGATATCGTAATATTATCAAACTCTGCTTTGTACGTCAAACATTGGGGGGAGGGTATAAGGCAGAATAAGCAGTATTTGTAAATAATTTGTAATGGAGGCAAAACGACGTTCCCCCACTCCCTCTCTCTCTCTCTCTCTCTCTTTCTCTCTCTCTCTCTCTCTCGCACTTTATATCTGCCTCTTTCTTTCTATCATCCTTAGATTGTGGATATTAAACAAAGAAGTAATTACAACAAACAAGCTGTGTTTTTTTTAATTCAACATCATCACTTTGCCTTTCATTTTGTACAAAATAACATATTGAGTCAGCGACAGTACTTTTTTACGATATTTGTTTGTACAAGTTCATTACAAATATTAAGTCTGTGACGTCATTGCCTCACTATCCACCAATTGTTTTCTTTATTGATAATACAAATTTCCCATATCCCCCCTAAGAATCCTGTTTCTTCACACCAGCATCCAAGTTATATTGATAGTGATATGTTTTTGTGTGATTTTATGATTATGAAGTGTGTTTTTTTTCTCAGTTAAATCATGTAACATTTGAATTTCATAAACTAATTAAATAAAAATCAAAAAATATGAACATACAATATTCAGTAAATAGAATCAATTCTTCTGAGTTCATTAAGATTTTGTTAAATGTCATGCACACAATGTCATTCAAATCAGTTAACCTGGGCAAAGGCATGGATAAATGGATAAAGTTTTTGGGGATAACAAAGAAAATTAATGGTTTTAAAACATATAAAGCAATTGATAAATGGTAAGGACATGACGTCACAAACTGATAACCAAATTGGTGATTTGTATAGTGATTTCCATTGTTCCATACTTGTTCACGCTTTTTCAACGATTCTTAACTTCCTTATTAGTTTTTTCTCAAAGTTGTTTTGCTCTGTTTCTCTCGATTTCTGCATCTATTAAAAGCAATTTTTTTTTGGAGTGGACTTAGTCTTTAAGCTTTCTCTTTTCTCTATGGAATTCATGCACATGATTTGGAATGACAAAAATGTACCTTCCACATTTACAAAACTAACATATTTATTTAAGGGCATCAACTATGCTTATTCAGTTAAGTAACAGAGATGCTACTCACCATGTACACGACTATCGCATGTACGTAGCTATAAATGATCACGTTTCTGATTTCTTGTTAAATAATCTTTAATCAGGGATACAACCTGCTGGACAGAGTAAAGCTTATACAAATATTTAAGTGATTAGTTTAGAAAAAGTACTCGAAAAAAACATAATGCAAAGATTATGTAGAGAATCACATTTATCCTTAAGTACTAATAATCACAAATTAAGGGCAATTCATTGAAAATATAACTTGAAGCTATGCAAGAACCCCTCGAGACTGATCAAAATTACACCTTACATGATTTGCATACGTATATGGATTATCTCATGGCAGCAAATGAAGTCTCGCGAGACCTCACAGTGGTGCAAACAATTCATTGTACTACAGAATATATTTGAACTTTGAAATCCTAAACGACACAACACTGAATGTTTAATTTGCCAAAGTTTCCTACAACAGATCTACATTAATACTGCTTTCACTATAATTATCATTTTGGGGGCATATTCAGGGATATTGCTATGGGTACTACTCATTGAAACTATATATCCTGCAACGTTTACTCATTTTATTAACTTTGGAGTTCTTAGTGTGTACACTTGTTAAAGATTTTTGTACAGGCGTCGTGCGGCTATTATGATCACCATAAGCCTAACATGTGTACTTCTGTATTATAATTCGATATAATCTTTCATAAACAATCGTCTCTAAAACTGCAAATAAAACTTGCTAAGTTGTTCCACATAACAAGAGATAATTGGTAAATTATTTGTGAAATCTATTTGGCTGAAAGAAGAAAGGAGGATAAAAAAGAAACGTGGCCTTGTTTGAAACAAGGAGGAGGAATAAAAGCGATGAACATCCTTTAAATCTAAGATTAGTATAGAGCTAAAAAGAGAAAATGTATGCCATTATGGTTGACGCGAGTGTGTGGGCGTGTATGGGAGAGAGAGAGAGAGAGAGAGAGGGGTAGAACTCGGTGAGTATGGCAGTTGTGGAAATAGCTAGAGTCTATTATGAGCGAAGAAGAGAGAGAGAGAGAGGCGGGGAGAGGGGGGGGAACGGAGAGAGAGGCGTATAGGGGAATACTAGAATAATTAATGTGTACATATGAGCATGGTTTTGATTTAAATAGCAGAAGAATAAAGGAGGAAGAATGCATGACAATGTACAACATTAATACATCATAAGATAAGGAAGAACATAGAAAAGGAGAAGGAAAGAGTTGGCTAATTCAGTTCTAATATACGAACAAGAGAAGGAAAAATCAAAAGGAACTTGGCTGTAGGGAAAGTAAGACAGATTTTTTTTAAATTCAATTTCAACAATATTCTACGAATGCAAAGCACAAACCATATATCACAATACATACACACAATAAATCGACAGATAAGAAATACATTCACGAGAAAATGTCTGCATTCGTAAAGAATATGTAAGCAAATGGGAAAGTGGGAAGTAAGAAATAAAAATACTTGCCTTGAACGAAACCACCAAAATGGAAGATTGACCCAGATTGTACGTCACAGACAATCTTATCAATCAAATATTTACCTGAAAAAACTGAATTGTGAAGTGCTGATTGTAGTGTTGCTTATATTCTAATTCACTTCCTCTTTCTTTTTGTTACCGAAATTCAAGTAGCAAACTTGTTTCATTCGGGCTTACCTTAGTCACACCAATTATACGAACACCAGACTGAAAAACAGACCAAACAGAAAATTACATTAATAATAATTATACTAATAATCAAGATTTATGTAGCGTTTAATACGAAATACCGTCATCTGTCATCTGATTCATTCACACACAGTGTGCACCATCTCTACCCTCTAGGGAGTATTTGTACGTTATGGTAACCGTGAGGGCATATGAAAAGTACTTACACAAGGGCATTCATCATGCTACCATTTCTCTCCTTGGTAAGGAATGGCAAATGTAGATCAATACCAATGGCTGAGATTGTGTCAGTGTGACCTCGGTTTTGCGGTATGATTGAAGTACTAGAGTGTTTACCCTGTTGAATTCTATCAAAATGGTGGTTGTTATCGTTTTCCCTCTTTTTTAAAAATGTGTAAATGAATCATAACTGCACGCAACAAAGTTCGTGCACGTGTTCACTGTGCTCTGTATTATAAGATACATACAAGTGAAGTGTATTCCCGTCATAATAGAAAATAACGTCGCGGTTTACCGCGTTACATCTGAACGAGGCTATACAATACTTGACCTCGAAAGGATCAAGAGGAACTATATCGGTAAATTAAGTCTGTACGTGATACTAATTATGAGGAACTACTCAAGTTCAAAGTGTGCTTTCAGTTCTATTGATATTTATGTTCGGTGCAGTCATTGCTTCATGATAAGGTATATTAATGGTCATGCGATTGCATTATGAGGGATACTATCTGGAAGCACTTGGAAAAGGTTGAAAATGTAGTGCATAACCCTAAGGTGTACTGCGACGCTTGTAAGTGATGAACATGAACATTAATTGACACTTTTTTGCTGAAGATAACGTGCACTGAACACATAATTTGGTATATGGGACTACACATAAATATTTGGTTAAAACATTTTCAGCTATTCCTCGTCATATTTCAGAAACGCCGACATTCGGGAACAATTTTCGTTTACATTGGATATTTCTACAATGATATTCTTCAAAATTACATGACTTTAAAAGATTGAAAAATCTCACAAAGTATGTTACCTCTTAACCAAAACTCAACATTTTCTTTAAATACATTACCAATAGGATTAAAGTCCGCATGTCTTAACAAGTCAACGAGACTTTCCCCTTTCCACCGGGCAGTCCGTTGTTATGCAACATTTGGACCATGTGAAGACCCTCTCAAGTGCTTGAAGCCCAAAATTCACCTACAATTTGATGGCAACATTTCACTTAAATGATATCTTAAAGTGAATCGGTATCATTGTTGAAGGTTGATGAAAAAAATTGCTTAATTTTTGTATAAAATGTTACTTACTATATTCCTTCTACTGTATTAACCTTCTGACATGAACAAAAATCCTGAACAAATTCTCAAAACCCAAAGGTATCTATGGTTTTCGTTGAAGGCGTCACTGTGTATCACCCTCTAACAGTGATTATCAGTAAATTATCTCAACCATTTTTTTCATTTTCCCAACCGTTTTTCATTAAAAAAAACAGGCTATTCAATTCAATTCAATTCAAATGAACATTTGTTTTCTTCCAAACAATACCATTTTTAAGTAGGAACATAAGTATAATTAAAGAACTTGTACTACAAGGAAGAAGGCGCGAAACCCGACAAGCATAGCTTGTAATGGGTACGCCCAAATACACAAATATAATTATACATTATAAATGGGAGAAAGGAAGAAAGGAAGAAAGGGATAGGCAATGAGGAGAGGAGGATAGAGAGCTTGGAGAAAGAGAAAAGAAGAGAGAAAAAGAAGAGGACTGTAACATAGTAGCAATGGAGTGTCTGGCATGCATAAACAACATAATACAAATCTTACAACACTTAAATGTCTTAGATTGTATATAGAGCTAATTTATTGCTTTGTGACGATTTACATTCACCTGAAATGTAATTAAAGAATCGATCAGATCAGTTTTTTCCCAATTTGTATCATTAATAATGGTCCGTTTTCACTCAAATTTTTAGATTATCTTTAATTGTACATCCAGCATTGAAGTTACTACCTTGGCACCACTTCCTCTTATCTGAACAATGTTACCAAGTCCCTTTAATGCCAAAAATATGTCATTTAAGACACACTTCTGCCAAAATCCCCACCCCCCCCCCAAAAAAAAAAAAAAAACACACACACAACAACAACAACAAAACAATGTCTTTAAGACAAATATTGATAAAATAATACATAATTTGGGTTTTTCTGTTGTACGCAGAATACCTAAATGTTGTATTCTTTCATCGATATTCGACTCTAAACATTTTTGTTTTGAAAATCCTTGCAGAAATGTGAATTAAATAACATCCACGTTCACAATATAATACAATTTAAGAGAAATTTTGCAATCAAATTTTTGGGGCACCGAACATTTTAGAGGGGCTTAACATAACAAGAGCAATAGAAGTTCCATCAAAGCAGAAAATAATGCCACACAAAAGCATGAACAGCCGTCGAGCGGTGATGTCGCGTATTGTAATTAAGTGTTGCGAAACGAACACAGTACATGTAAGGTTTACATCATGTCGATATGATATGATCATTCCATACGGGATATCCAAAAGGAATAAACACGGAAGAAACTCACTCAGACTTGTTCACTGGTAAAGGACTGTTTATGGTAGCCAGGAATACGAGTAGACATACTAGCTGCATACGTCATAATAAGTGCTTTCAGCCATTTACTTCTCTTGTTACTGCTTTCCGACATATCGCCAGAATGAAGTCTTCGTCTTATCAATTCATATTTGTCATCATTCACGTAGTCACCTCATCTCACTATATCTGTAAGTATATTAAAGGCAATCATTCTATGAAGGAAAGTTATCAAGAAATTATTAGGAGTTTTTCTACATAGAATCCTATAAGGAACATGAAGTTAATGTCTGATGTCGGCTAGAGAGCTAACAATGTTGCTCTGAAAGAAAATAGATTATTGTGTTTAGTTTATGTAGTCTCATGTTTCTTGTCTGTTATTAATCGAATAATTTTGTTTTATTTGTAAGTAAAAACTATTTTTAAAACAGTGTCATAGGTTTGGGGAGCTTGCCCCTCTCCAACTCCTTCAATGATGAAAAGAAGATAGAGAGAGGGGGAAGAGGTAGTAAGAGAGTGAGACAAAGAGAAGGAAAAAAGGTAATTAAAGAGAGAAAGAGAGAGAGAGAGAGGAATTTGTTATACCCACTTCACATACGAGGATTTTTCTTACGAGTTTTCTATTACGGATCGCACAAATTTACGGAACTTTCACGGATCCTTTAGATTTTGCCACTTTTACGAACGATTTAAGAGTTGTTACGAGTTATAACGAGTTATTTATAGGGAGTTTTCGCAAACTTCGGTTCGTGTGCAAAATCGAGAAGCTACTAGAGTAACAGCGGGGTAACCGCTGAGTTACTAGGGCGCTTTGGCAACGCGACAGAAGGCAAAGAGGACGGGAGAATTCACTCAACTGAGATCAAATAATGTATGCGGTTCGGATTCTGTCTATTGAAATACTATTATTCTTATCAGGTGAATGGAATAATTTGTATTGAGGTACTTCACAAAGACTTATGCATTAAATTGGGTTACATTAGGGACTTTTAGATTCGCACGAAGACATTAGGTCTATGCTACGATCGACGTCCTTGTAATGCACTGCCTTGAATGGACGTCACACGTATCAGTCTACGCAAATCTAAAAGTCCCTATTACGAAAATGGTCTATTGTACGGCGATATAACTCTTCCGTCGGGTTTAGGGAACGAACGCTATTAGGAACTTTTAGATTTGCGTGGACTGAAACGTGTGACGTCCATTTAAGGCAGTGCATTAAAAGGACA
The DNA here is from genome assembly GCA_035222895.1 of Strongylocentrotus droebachiensis. Lineage (NCBI taxonomy): Eukaryota > Metazoa > Echinodermata > Echinoidea > Camarodonta > Strongylocentrotidae > Strongylocentrotus > Strongylocentrotus droebachiensis. Next base: position 105,144 of record JAVYIG010006725.1, on the reverse strand, counting down.
TCGATCGTAGCAATCCCCATTGTCTTCTTTCGAATCTGAAAGTCTCTATTATGGCTGAGAATGGTCGTGAAAATCAACAAGACGGAGGAAATTCTGGTTCGCACATGCGCAGATTTATTATTTTGCTCGGCTTCCTCGTCTTTGCCTTCCGTCGTGTTTGCGGAGCGTTCTATATACATGTTACAAATGAAGACGGGAGCATAGTACACGACGATCTCGATTGAGTGAATTCTCCCGTCCTCTTTGCCTTCCGTCGCGTTGCTAAAGTGCCCTACTGAAATCCAGAACGGGTTTTGGCCAAATCTACGGGCGTTCTCAATGGCGCCCCAAGTGAATCAAGTGCCTCGATACAAACTATTCATTCACCTGATATTAATAATAGTATTTAAATAGACAGAATCCAATCTGCATACACTAGTTGCTGCCACGCTTAGTACTTGCAGTTTGCATTCTGACTATTGCGAATACTAGACAGGTGAATAAAATAATTTGTATTGAGGAATTTCACAAAGACCGATTCATGTAATATCCATATTCATGTTGTTATAGTTCAGAAACAATAATCGGAAGAAAAAATCTCACCGAAGAGCCGTTCGCGTCAGAGGCGGATCAAGAGGGGGGGGTTAGGGGCTTAAAAGTCCCCCCTTGGGCTGGGCTGCTTTTTACCCCCCCCCCCCGAAATATTGGTTGGCACTTTTTTTCAAATGAAAACAAAAATAATAATTAGTGCTCACTGCCCCCTACTCCCTACCCCCCCCCCCCCCCCCCTACCCTGTAGCAAAAAGCTAGATCCGCCCCTACGCGTTGAAATTCGTCATCCTTCGTTATAAAACAACGAAATTCCTAAAACCACCTTTTTTGTACAAGCTCGCTGATTGGCTGTTTATTCACTTGGGACGTCATTGAGAACGCAAATAGATTTGGCAAAAAACCGTTCTGGATTGCAGTACCTCAGCGGTCACCCCGCTGTTATTATAGTAGCTTCTCGATTTTGCACATGAACCGCAGATTCTCTGTCCGCAATGAGCTTGCGAAATACCCCTAATGTTTTTCAAACTGGGTTCAGTGACACAAAGACGTAACTCCATATTTAGCCAAAATTATTATTTGATATGAAAATGTTTAGAACATGTGGGCTTTCCAGGCAACACGAAGACTCCACCCAACACCCCATTAAAGTCAATGGCTAGTGAAACATAGACTTAATAACTCATTATTGCTCAGTGACATATAAACCACTTTTTCTCAAAATGGCCAAAATGGAATTACGTCTCTGTGTCACTGACCCCTCAATATCCACTCCACAGGTTTGATTTCAGCTACCTGTTCCATACCAGATCCCATACCTAACACCATAACAACCTTGCCGAACCAAACGCTGGATACAGGTTCTTATATCACATGGGAATGCAGCGATGGATACATGATGGATGGCCTGAAAAACACTGCTGTATGGGTGTGTTTAGAGGACGGGTCTTGGCTGGGTCATACACCCATATTATGCAAAGGTAAAAGGTTCACAAAAATGGAAATATTTGTATCTTTAAAATATGATTATGTAGACCAGTGGGTCAAATGAAAGTACTGTAATATACTGTAAAAACATCTTTTTCTAGTTTATTTTTATTTTTAAGCGGGACTGCACTACTTACAGAGCCATATAAACACAGAGTTTGGTCAACTTAATTTCACTTGGTCACAAAATGGCGTATATTCTTTTGTTATGTACTTGCCCAACAAGGCAGTAGTCGCAATATTGTGTCCAACTCGAATCGGGTTGAACAACCTCTCCTAATCAATGGCACTGACTACTACTTGTAGCCCCTTGCACCCTCTATACAGCCAAAAATGCCTAAGAAGTACCCTTTATCCCCCCCCCCCCTTCGTCCACTTTTTCTAATGTTAATTGAGAGCTGATTTGATGAGATAACCACCTGCCAGTGACAAGCAACTGTTTTTCTACAGGATTTTCCCACGAATAAAAACCTATGATTTTACAATTATTTTGTACAGGTTATATCACTATAAAAAGAAAAGTTGAAGATTAGGTTTAAACACTGGAATATAGCTAGAAATCAGTTGTGAATACCCTAATTGATTTATATGAGAAGACAAACAATCACTAGAAAGGGAACAGGAATAGAGCCATATATGATCCAGTAATACACATATTGACCAATGTTTTTTAAACTTTGTGAAGTTACTATTTCCGTGAAGATATCAGTCTTGATCAATATTATTTATATCAAAACCTCCGTTAGTTCGATACATTATTATTATTTCCCTTTTCCTCTTAACCATAGGTCTGGGAAGAACAGAGCTCTTAGTTCATGGCTCTTGATATAGCAGTTCAGCTGTTATTATTGACTGGTATAAATGTTCACATAATTATAGGCTTTTGATGAATGCATATATGTTTTTTGTTAATACGGAAAATAAAACAAAACCAAATAAAACCAACCGAATCAATATCTTGGTATAAAGAACACAACAATTCAAAGATAATTATGCAATCTTTCTCCTGATCATGTATATGTTGAGTGTCCGTCGCCTCCTATTACACATTTTGTTTTCTATGCAGTAAACTGGTATGATATGCGTTTTTTACTAAATTAATCATGTTAATGTCGTACTGCTAATAAGCGGTACGGATTTCTTTGATTAGCTGATAGATCGACGATGTCAGTGTAATATAGCGATCATAAAAAACACATCTCAAGTGCAATTTCAATACCACAGTGTATGACCATTGGATACATGTTCGCATTACGTAATACAGCACTGTGATGTTGGCATGTTTCATAAGATGACGTACAAGGCCATTGAAAAAGACCGGTGTAAAGTTGTAATTTGACTGTTCCAAATGGTACTTGTTTATTTTACATTTAGCTTTCCACTGTCATGTTTCAGCACACTCCTGACCTACATACATTGTCTGATGTATGTTACGCTCTTGGGTTCTATTTTTCTGTCCCGATTCATTCATCCTCATTCACATTACCTATCACTAAACACATACACACACAAACTCTTCTCATCTCTTGGCTTTTCAACCCAGCTCACAGCATTGCACTCCTGTCTTTTATTAGGCTTTCTATTGGTTACTTATTGGTGTTCTTAACAACCCAAGAGCTTGCCTGAAGCTTGACCGATAAAGCAATACGTAATATATGCAGACTGGATTCAATTAATTGCAGTTCATTAATTAATAACAGGCTAATGGAATACCTCGTCATGAGGTCCCTAGAAGAGAAACATCCCTACATTTGCAGATGTTGAGTAAACCGGTCTATTGCCTTATATTAACTATTAGTTTTTTGTTTAAAGTAGTTGCGATCATGTTTAATAATCATTACTCTTGTTTCTTCAGCTATTAAGTGCCCATCGCCTCCCATAGCTGCCTATTCAGAGCTCGCTCCATCGACTGAAGCTCCCGTGGTAAATCAGACGATAGCATATTCATGCAGCAGCAGTGAATACACTCTGCTTGGAAGTAACTTGAATAGATGTCTACAAGATGGCACATGGGAGAATGATCCACCAGTTTGCCAACGTAAGTAATTCATCTTTGCGAACGAAAATGTTGTCTATATACATGTATACACGTATATATACGTAAAGAATAAAGGGGAAATGACGCTTTGTAGAGAGTAGTTATTAGGTGAAGCAAAGGAGGACTCAAATAAACAGATATGTCAGAGTTTCGGGTAAATCGGAATAAGACGGCTGTACTTTCATGGAACAAGTATCATTAAAATCAAAGTGTTTTGTTGGTATCAATTAATAGAGCAGACACCTGTAATAACAGGGTGTATGAAATCATGTTACCCATAACGGACCATGAACTTATAAAGGATTACGTATGATGAAGTGTTTTAGCTTGTTTCGGAATGTTGTTTCCCACTCATTACATTTAAATCAAACACTTTATTAAGGTTGCTTTCAGCATGAAATATTTAATATCTTTTCAAACGAATTAAATTCTTTCCCTTTTGAATAATGTTTTAACACTGGTTTTTTAGAGAAGAGAAATTGGGGCAGTTCTTTCTGTAGAACGAAAACAAGATATTTTTTGGTTACACAACCAGCAAATTACTCAATAAAATATGTATAACAATAGACTTATTTTGTTATTTGATTCATGTATTTCTTCAATCGGATGTACAGTATCTTTAAATTTAAATGTATTTTATATTACATTATCACAGTCTTGTAATAATTTTCACAGGGACATGCAGCTCAAACGGTGCCGTCCGGTATTCCAGTCTCACTTGCTACGAGTACGAGACACCGTACTTTGGAAATTGGGATGACTCATTCAATCTTTGCATAGATCAGGGGGAGATACTTGCTACAGTGAAAGATGCTCAGACGCAGGAGTTTCTAGTCGAGTTTAATATGAGATTCGATGCTAACATCTGGATAGGAGCAAGGGAGGGTCGAGACTGGAAGTGGAGAAAAAGTAAGAAACCAAAAATGTACATGTAATGTGTGCTGGAATGGCTGAACCATATGACCAGGGTAATATAGGATTTCCCGTTCATTAAACCCTTTTTTTTATAATTTAAATTAATTCTTGGCGCATTCAATTCCGTCCTAGGAATCCGGGATCGTGCAAATATCCACGTTAATTTAGTCATTTGTAATTCATTTAAGTCAAAGTGCAATACATTTTAACACTTTTACATGCATTTTCGTCAGATTTATTTCGTATTTGTCTCACCTGACGGTCTGCTGCAACTGAAATGTGGGGTGAAGGTTTTCATTCGAAGTCACAGAAGTAACAAATAACAGTTTGTAAAATGGAAAATACAACATGTACCATGACACCATCCTGACTCCCATGAACACACCACTGAGTCTAAAAGTGAAAATTACAATGCTACCAAAAAAAATGCAATTCCTGTTCACTCATGCATAAAAGTTTGGTTTAATAAACCAGAAATTCACTCAGCAAATCATGAATGTATCATATCACCCTCAATTGTATAAGCTCCAAAGGATTTACCTCTCACAAATTGGAAGGGTAATTCCTGCGCAAACTAATTTTCATACCCTTTTACAAAAGTGAGCAGTGCTCACCCAAGCATGAATTATTTTTAGACTTTTTGGTGTACATATAAGACTTTCCCCCCATAATCATATATTCTTTATTCGGCAGCCATTTCAAAAGTGTATATTTGTTGGGGGACGCACGGTACACGGAAATGTTAAGCAAGATTAAAAGACCTCTCGGATGGTTGAAACAGAGGGACCTAAATTACGGTGTTAGGAAAAATTAATTTATTAAAAACATTATGTAATTTAAATTACGTTTTTGCTTCACTAATGGTTCCAAAGTGGGTCATATCGGGAATACAGAAAATATGTTTTGAATGATATGGAATGGGAAAGATCGAATTAAAAGATTAATATTGTATCAAGGAGGGTTCCTTCATACTGTCCAGCCACTGTCACAACCTCCTCATTCAACCAGAGTGATCTTGTGGGAAGAGAAACGTTGTGAAAATCACCACCATGACAAGATACCAGTCCCGACCAAGGAACAGCTGCCACCTGGCCATATATGTGTCTGGAAGACGTGGAAGTCCCTTAATAGGCTTTGCACAGGAGTGGGGCGATGCAAATACAACATGCATAAATGGGGATACACTGATGACACAGACACCGACTGCGAGTGTGGAACATCCGTGCAATCTATGCCACACTTATTAAGATGCCCACTCCTAGTTGACCAATGCTGCCTGCACTCTAAAAAAAAACTGCTCAATTTGAGTCAAAATGTTACTCTTTTGAGTAGTCAAAAGGGAACCACCCGACTTTTGAGTAAACTTTACTCAGCATGTGTTGAGTAACAAATCTACTCATCTGTTGAGTAAAAATATTACTCAATAAAAGACTAATTCTCTACTCAGTTTGAATGAGTAAACCTTTACTCAATATTTACTCCTTTGTCGAGCGGTTCCCTTTTTTACTCAGTACTGGGTAGAAACGTAATCAACTTGAGCCAAATTTTACTCAATTAACGAGTACATGTTTTGACTCAAATTGTTTGAGCGATTCTTTTGCTCAAATATTGAGTATGATGTTTTCTGGGTAACGCTTAGTTGCTCAATCAATATTGATTAAAAACATGTATTAAGTTAAGTACATGTTTTTACTCAATACTGATTAAAACAAAGGTGGATTCAACTAGGGTTTTAACTTTTTGACTAAGGGTTTAACTAAACCGCTGATTAATATTGTTCTTTTTTTAACAGCTGTTAAGTAACCATTATTTGTCAATAGAGAATATAAACCATAATTTTGCCCGATTTCTAAATTTAGCATTGATTTGAAGTTCTTGACTCACACACTATGCAAATAACATAAAGTCAACGACATTTTAAATTCAGTAACATAATTTGTGGACTTTAATTTCCAAAATAAGTTTGAATCACAGTGAAAACTCAGAGTTCTCTCATCAAAGAAAGCCTCTCATTATTAGTCCATCTGTACTAGGGTCCATGGTTTAATAAGATCCGTGGTACGAATTCCATGAATGAGTCGATCAAAGAAGTCCCATATGACAGCTGCCTGGGCAGGGTAATCCAGCTGTAGTACTTGAAACATCTTGTAGCAGTAGTCAACTGCTGCTGTCAATGAAGAGCATGAATAGGCGCTTCTCTCGAGGACTACATAACAGTGTCCTGGCTTCCTCGGTGCTCCTCAAAGCACCAACAAACACAGTGGGCTCCTTCCTCTGAAGGAGGCCAGAAAAAAAGTCCAAGCCAGTTCCTTCCTAAAATGATAACATTTGGATATGTATTTAACATGGTAGGAATTAACAAGGTAGAGGTTAATATGTGCATTAAGTTTCGATAGGATGATAACAACTAATACCCCATTCACAGTGGCCTCAAACACCGCGACAGCAGCGGGACTGTCCCGCTGCTGTCGCGGTGTTGTCTTCAGTGTGAAGGCTCGGACCCGTTATAAACTATCGCGGGATAACACCGCCTAGCGATAACGCCGACACAAACTATCGCTAGGCACGCCTAGCTACAGCAGCGGGACAGTCCCGCTGCTGTCGCGGTGTTTACTCAGTGTGAAGGCTCGCCGCTATAACACCGCGACAAACACGTGTGATTTGTTTACTTACCTATCACTGACCTCTGTTCTCCAGCAATGGGGAACATAAAGTGAAATAGAAATAAAGTAACCAGTGGATTCAAATTGATTTTATTATTATGTAGATATTATAATTATCCAAATAAAAATATTTCACACTTCAAAAAATTAAAACATTCTGATTGGAAGCAATAAAAATGCTAGTTTTTTAAAAAGTAATATGATCGAGGATACAAAAAGCAACTTGACATGTTTACGAAAACCCCGCGCTGAAGTATTTCCGGTCATATCGGGGTCACTCGCGGGTCATGAGCCATGCATACACGTGTTTGTTACGGAGGTAATAAAAATCACCCGCTGCAGCGTGAATGGGTACATGATATTTATCCCGCTGCTGCAGCGGGATAACTTTTCTACTGTGAATGCATTTGTAGCGGTGTTATGGCGGTGTCGCCGCTCCGCTACAACGCCGCTACAAATTTCAAAACCACTGTGAATGGGGTATAATTGGTTTTGATAAAAAGAAGATTGTCTTTTTCGGGGGGGAAGTTGTCCTACTCCGAGTCCTAGGAGGTAATCTTCTAGGGGTAATTGTCATCTGGGGTGGTTGTCTTCAGGGGGTTATTTTCTGGGGGGGGGGGTAATTGTCCCACTGGTAATTGTCCTAGAACCATCTGCATCAATAGGCCTACCCCAGGCCAATACGTGTTTAATACAAATACAATAAAGTAGGCTAGCTATTAGCTATGCACGCTCGCCCTTAGAGAATCGCCCAAGTTCAAAATCACATTAATGACATCGACAGTGCCAACAATAATTTCACAATCTTGATCAACACAGTGTCCTTGAGACTTGACTAAATATCACACGGTAGCTCTTTGAATATTATCATGAGGATTTCTTACCTAGATGTCGGTTGGAGCTCTTCCAAGCTCGATCCATGAGCTCAGAATTTCTTCCCAAAGTGTCACATCTATCTCAGTTCTTTCGCATCTTTCTGCACGCGCACATGCATGCACGAGACATGCACATGACGGACAATGAAAGAGTACAAAATATACAGTTCCTTAGGTAGACAAAGGAACATACAGCTGCTATTATGTAAAATGTGTAGAACAGGTGTCGCTTGCATATTGACAGCTAGTTGCACTTTCCATCGATCCAACTTTCACTCGCACCCGAGGTAAATTCGGGTAAGAGATCAATGTTGAGTTATTTATCACCTGCCGCCGCGTAATACCCAACCGTAGTTTACTCAAAATTGACACAAACGAAGTTCTTACTCAATGTTGAGTCATTGATTTACTCTTTATCGAAGGTAACAAATTACTCGGATGCCGAGTACCACTAAAATTTACTTCTTACTCCAGCTTGAGTACTGAATTGCTCATTTTGTTACTCAGCTTATTTTACTCGGCACAATTTACTCGCTGACATTAAGAGTGTGGAAGACCTAGTGGCAGCAGATTAGAAGGCTCTTCAGTGTGCGAAAGCGTGGCAGAAAATTTGAGATCAGATGATGGACACGAAAGAAGAATACAAATTGCATATGATGATGATGATGATGAACAGCATTTGTATGGCGCTATAAATCTGTTTCAAAAAACATTCAAAGGCTCGAGCTCCTCCAATAAAATTAGCATTTAAATGTCTGAAGAAAGATGTGAGTGTTGAGTGAAGCTTTGAACATGCTATTATTTATTGTTGTTGCTTGATAAAGCTTTATAGATATTTATCACAATTAGGAAATTTTAGATGGTTACCATTTCGTTTATTTGTATTCAGTTCTGAGTTTTGAGTTTTGTTCGATCGGGTGGGTGGTACACACAACATTACTTATTATAGGCTCTGTATAAGCTTGGCTTGTTATAACTTATGTGAGTAACGTGCCGTGGGATGCCATATCCTCAAACTGCTGGCGAGCAGAGCAACAAGACGAAGCTATGTAATTATTTGGATATATGTCCATGAGTGCCGTGTTTGTGCCATCGAACTGGATCTACCAAATCAATTGGTCCATAGTATATATATATATATATATATATATATATAATATTTTTTCCCGTAACATGAGAGTAATTTTAATCGTTTCATTCCTTCAATTAAATGTAATGTTAATTGTTATTGTATAATTGTGTTAAATGGGGGCACGCTACAAGAGTCCTATCTCGTACCCGAGGCAACGTGTCTGACACGGCCGGTTGTAGCACCTACTCCGAAGATCAAGTTACATTAATCTTGATCTAAGGAGACACGAACGAACGAACGAATGACTCATTTTGACTCGTTTGTAAAAACCCAACGGTTAATGCGGGTGAAAAGACTATTGTACGGAGAAAAATCTTTGAGATGGAAGCTATACTTTGATTTCTGCTTCAAGATGGTAGGGAGTATATTTATTTTTGTTGTATAACTATGATTCCAAGCTATTGAGTTTCAAAGTATCTAAGTTTTATTTAGAAGTGATCAAAGGATGGGAAGAGTTTGATAGAAGGTTGTAGGAATTTTGAAGAAAAGAATAATTCAATTATTTTTAACAATAAGATTTTCTTATTGAAAAAGAAAAAGAAAAAGAAAATTGATGAGAAGTTGTTTACACGCAATATAATTTCAATTCAATATATTTTTGCTGAAAATGGCATGCGGGCAATATCTCATTTTCAAACATTTGCAACGTCGTCTGCTATCAAGGGAGCGACCACATTTATACAGTCAGATGAAAGTGTCACGTGACACCAACCAAAAGCACTTAGAACACACGTACACATACAGTGCACCCCTTCCTTTCTCTCTCTCACACACACACACACACACACGTACCCACACACACGCACACAAGACACACATACAGAGTAAAGTGAGAGGGAGTACAAGACAAGTTCGTACGGTTTCGAGAGTGGTCTCTGATCAAGTCGCTCTGCGGAATAAAATTAGCCGATGTGATGCGTTAGTGGTACGGAAAAAAATAATCGCTTCCTGGCGGTCCGGATTGACATGCCCTGCCGTTCGCATTCGGACCGCGGTTCGGACTTTGAGAAGCCCTGGAGTAGGCTATTTCATATAAATGAACTGTTATTTTTCTGGCTGGGTTATGCATTGATATTGGATATTGGAGATGAGAGAAGAAAAAGAATTAATAGATGAAAATGCAAGTGGAAACATAAGCAAAGCATTGTTTTGTTGACTTGATATTTGCCATAACAAATTTCAAAGATTCATAGTTAATTAAGCAGTCTAACAACGGTGGGTAGGCTGAGGAGAAATACCAGGATGTTAGACAGAGAGGGGATGTTGAGAAGATGAGAAGAGCATAGGCGACGGGAGGAGATATCAATACGTAAGGGAGGGGGAAGATCCTGGTGCCGAGAGATTTCAACAGACTACGAGAAAAGGAATCCAGTAGTTGACCATGCCGCTCTAACATACGGCAGATGGAAATTTAGTCTATAAGAAGTCTTTAATCGTAAGAAACATACTGGTCCTTCATAACAATGCCAAAAAATACGTTTTCAGACTTTTTCAATGTCATTGTACTGACTTGTTGTGATGCTAGGATCGAGACCAAAGGGGGGAATGAATACTCCAAAATATGACGCATATAAGATTCATAGATTTTGATAAGGTAGCATCTTGGGACGAATTATCAGAAATACTCTCATCCCAGCTCACCCACTTGTTTGTCCCACTTGAGATCGTTATTGAAAGTGCACGCTTAGTATTCTCAGAGGTTGATCATTTAGACTCAAACAAGGAGTGTTGATGGTACTTTTCGTAAAATTAACGGACATGTCATTGTCTAAATATTCCACTATGCTCATTCGTCAAGATGACCCTCTATTTTCGGAGATGCCGATTTCGGGCGGATCCCATGGAGGCTTACGTCCGTCGATATATTTCCAACGGTGCTCGATATTATTTGCGAGATCATTCACCAGACCTAGAAACATCAACGGGCCTAACTTTGTACCTGCAGAACTCCGCACGTCAAATAGTTTTCCTCGGAGATACAGATACCAACTCTGACAGCCTGGGTACAATCAGCCAAAAAGCAGGTCACGGATTGAAGAACTGCTTCATTAATGCCATACGTGAAGAGTTTATGAATCTTCACATCTTCTTTATTGTGGTTGAAACGCTCGAAGGCCTTAGAAAAATATATCATGCAAAGAGTTGCCCAGTAGACAGGCCTATATATGCCGTTGAGGATGTTTCCACTAGGCTCACCAAGTAGTGGGTCGTCGAATTTCCTCTAATGTTCCTTAACTGGCATTTGTCAAGATGGAGGGTGAGATGTCTGACCAGATACCTTCAGACAATCTTGAAAATAGGTTTGTGCATATCTTGTTTTGTTAAACTTGGATTGGATCAAAGTGCAAATCAGGCAGGTATTGCATTTGTTTTGTTAAGTACCAAAACTGGAATTGAACAATCATTTTATATTTAACCCTATACTTAGCCGTCCATACCATCAGTGCCGTATCCAGAAGTTGATAAGGAGAGGCGTGGTATCCTCCCAAGACAGGGATTCAGTGAATATATATGGGCATCCCTTTTCTTGTACCCCAATAGCGAGTTCCACTGGGGTTTTCCTGGCCCTTCAAGAAGCTAACTAGCATCACCCGATGCTGGACACGACACCACCCAATCAACAACATCAACTCCGTCATCGCAGGTGATGTCTTTCAAGCACAGATCATATGTTTCAGGGCACATTTGTGGCCGGATAGTGTGAGGATGTCTGAATGCCGTAACGGGGAGAAATTCTACCATTAATTTTACATATTTGCTTCTTAGACTTAGAATTTAGGAAATATAACAGATATATTGACAAAATTAACGCTTTAATTGTTTTCTGAAATTGAAGATGGGTGTAAAAGATTTCGCATGTTTTCCACATGCTACAGACGGCAACGTATCTTGAAATTTAGATCGAAGAGATGTACACAAATCAAGGGAACTTGTATGCAAATTAAAACAATTGTATACATCTGCTGTATTGCATTACTTTCTGTCAAACTTAAGAAAATTGAAGTTCAAGGCAGAAAGACAACAGATGCACATTGTTGTGTGCGTGATCGTACACATGGGTGGGTTTATGTGTGTTTGTGAGTGTAAAGGATTTATGCACGACTGCAGATGCAAGCTCCAAGATCAACTGATGGTTCAAATCAATAATTTAGTTAACAGAGCAACTGCATTGGTGCCTGATATGCATTTCTCTCCAATTCAAGACTGAACGTTTTTGAGCAAACCAATTTTCGAGAGTTTTACTTGATTAGCCAGTGCTCACCCAATCATAAAATAATGTTAATAGTTTAAGTGCCACCTGATTAAATATGATCTCACCCATAACTTCATTATACAAATATCATACAGATATCGTGAAATTACGACTTTGGGGTTTATTTTCAAAGTAAGTACTTTTTTGCATACGCACCGAAGTTTTTAATTCGATGTTGTTGTCATGGTAAGTGAATGATAGAGAAAGATAAGGTCTTAGACATTATCGCATTAAACATGTTAACTACTTCTTAACTTCTTAACAAGGAGTATAAGACGGTGTTAATTGCTAGATCAACACAGTTGATAATGACTGTTGAATATCATTTTTTTGTACTGGTTTTTCTTATTAGCTGACAAATACATCGAAAGTTTCTTTTGGCAAAACCCATTTCCGGATTCGAATCCAGAGGATTGCATTGAATTGTCATCCCGGTCTGGCTCGGCGAAATATTCATGGAATCCTAGATCGCTCCTAGAAGAAAATGCCTTACTCTGTCAGTATGGTAAGTATCTCTATGTTGTTCATGGTCATGAGTTTATTAGAATTTAGCTTTGAAAACTGGTCAAATATACAAGCAAGTGATGGACTGACAATTTTATCATTATCTTTTTCATTTGTTTATGTATAGTAATCATTTTCTGTTAATGGAATAGTTAGAGTTCACCCGGCATGATTTATTGATATTTCATTACTCCAGGACTAACAACACGACTTTTACAGAGTGAAACTAGCTTCTACTTTTCAACGGTACGCTCTCGTCACCAAATAATAGCTACCGAGAATAAGGAGTTGTTCTTTTTTCTTAGTGGTTAAATGACATTAATATACATGCATATATATATAACTCTGGATTAGACATTTGGGAGACATGCGATAAAAACGAATATTACGGAGACAATATCAAAATGGTTCCATAACATTTAGAAATGCGTACCAATTTTAATTCTCTGTAGGCAAAACAAATCCGGAAACTATTGTTATTTAATCACAACATTAATCATTTCTTTACAAATCACCGTTTTTTAAATAAAAATATATAGTTGTAATTTTTGTCTCCTTGACGTTTTGTTACTCTCTGAGTGACAATAGGGAGACATTTCTTCTCATTCCTACTATAAGGAGACATGTCTCCTTAATGTACTCCTATACATCCCATTTGTTATTCAGTACACCAAGTACACCATGCAACTATTAGTATATCTGTTATACTTCGATTAAACCCCCATACTTTTAAAGGTGATGTATGTGTGTGTGTTTGATAAGCTTATATGGAACTATGGTGTGTGTCTAATAAAATTGATGTACTTTTTTGTTAATTTGTTGATAATTTGGGGATATCCTTAAATTGGCAACTTATTGTGATAATTTAACAACAGATTTTGGCATTCAAATTGGCAACTTTGCGGCAAAGTCACGTCATATTTGTCTTAAATTGTAATTACCAAATATTTTCCACCTATTTTTATGTCATTAAAGGTCGAAAAAAAATTAGGAGTTGCCAATTTGTAGAGGAAAATAATCGATTTTGCCTTAAAATAGCTCTTAAATAAGGACTGCATTACATTATTGATTGCATTATAGATAAACAAGATATGGACTCAGTTTTACAATAAAACATGTGAAATATTCAAATACAACTTAAATACATCTTTCATACTTCGAAAAAAAAACGAAATATGATGTGTTTGTTTGTCTATTTTTTTGTAGTAATTGAAGATGGCGGATTTATTCATGGTAAAGATCAATGTGCCAACATAAAACATAAATGATTAATCTTGAAAAAAAAATCGTTATCACGTGACTCAGAGAAAATGTGACGGGGGTTTTGTGATTGGAAAGTGTAGAAAAGGAGTTGCTTTTTGTGTGTGTCATTGAGTTGTATAACTTTGGTTTGTGTCTAGTTATCTAGTAAGATATATACGTGCGATAAAATTAATGTTGGTAATTTTTGCGCATTTAGGAGACATGTATAAGAAAAAGAGACCTTTCGGAGACACAAAATATTAGTGTATTTGTTATACTTCTAGGAAACCCCCACCCATTTTATGGTGATGAGTATGTTCGTATGAGTGTGTGTGTGCCATAGAGTTATATATAACTATGGTGAATGTATAGAAGATACGTTTGATAAAATTAATTGATGTTGATAATTTTTGCGCGTTTAGGAGATACGTAGATAAGGAAAAAAAGAGACCTTTCGGAGACACAAAATGTTAGTGTATCTTTCATACTTCGGAAAACCCAAAAGGTGGTGTGTATGTTTGTGTGTGTGCATATGTGTCTAGTATTTGTAGTAATTGGAGATGGTGGTTTTATTCATGGTAAGAACCAATTTGCCATCATGAAACATAAATGATTAATCTTGAAAAAAATCGTTATCCCGTGACTCAGAGAAAATGTGACGGGGGTTTCGTCAGTGGAAAGTGTAGAAAAGGAGTTGCTTTTTGTTTGTGTCATTGCGTTATATATAACTTTGGTATGTGTCTTGTTAATTAGTAAGATATATACCTGCGATAAAATTAATGTTGCTAATTTTTTGCGCATTTAGGAGACATGTATAAAGGAAAAAATACACCTTTCGGAGACACAAAATATTAGTGTATCTTTTATACTTCTGGGAAACCCCCACCCATGTTCGTGTAGTAAGACACATGTGATAAAATTAATGCATTATGCTATTTTTTTTTTGTGTGGGTGTGTGCATGTAGGAGACATATTGTATAAGGAAAAAGAGACCTTTGGGAGACACAAAACATTAATACGCCTATATCTACTTCGAGGTAACCCAAAAGGTGATGTGAATGTGAGTGTGAGTGTGTGTGTGTGTGATGAAGTTATATACATGTATAACTATGGTATTTATCAAGTAAGTTTAAGGCGGTAAAATTGATGCATTTCGCTATTTTTGTGCATGTAAGGGACATGCGCGAGGGAAAAGGAGACCTTTCGGAGACACAAAATATTAGTGTATATTTCATACTTCGGGAAACCCAAAAGGTGATGTGTATGTTTGTGTGTTTGCATGTGTGTCTAGTATTTGTAGTAATTGAAGATGGTGGATTTATTCATGGTAAAGACCAATGTGCCATCATGCAACATTAATGATTAATCTTGAAGAAAAAAATCGTTATCACGCGACTCAGAGAAAATGTGACGGGGGTTTCGTGATTGGAAAGTGCAGAAAAGCTAGAGTTGCTTTTTGTGTGTGTCATTGAGTTATATAAAACTTTGGTATGTGTCTAGTTATTTAGTAAGATATATACGTGCGATACAATTAATGTTGGTAATTTTTGCGCATTTAGGAGACATGTATAAGGAAAAAAGAGACCTTTCGGAGACAAATATTCAGTGTATCTTTTATACTTCTAGGAAACCCAAAAGGTGATGTGCATGTTCGTGTGCGCGTACGTGCCAGTCTATTAGTTGTAAGAGGAGGTGTAAGGGGGGGGGGGGGATCGGGGGCGGGGTACGTACGAACAATTCAGTATGTCAGACAATGAATACATGTTGTGTCTCCGAATCGTCTTTGTGAATTTATTATAATGTATGTCTCTCAATTGAGGGAAACGTTACAGTAGCATAAAATATCAGAAAAGGAGACCTTTCAGGGACCACCGACCATAAATACGACTCGTCTATACAGGGCTCTCTTTTACACTTCGAGGATACTCCCGCCCCCTCCAATTTAATGTTGATGTACATATCCATGTGATTGTGTGCGTGTGTGTGTGAAAGAGTAATACATAACTATGGTGTATGTATAGTATTTTAAGATACGTGCGATAGAATTAATGCACTTTGCTGATTTTTGTTGCGTATAGGAGACATAATATATAAGACAAAAGAGACCTTTTGGAGATATACATAAATGTATTTGAATATTTGTTAATATACAGTAGTACCACAGACAAAATATTTTTCCTCAAACAACTTTTGACCAAATTGAAACTAAGTATGTACCTGTAAGGCCTCTACCATCCAATGTTGGTGAAATTGAGAGAAAACAGCTCAAGGTAGTCGATTAAGAAAATGTGACCTAACATTTGAGCTCTCAGAGGTGCAGTTAATCAAACTGTAACAATAATGTCCCCATAAGTCATTTGATATCCAGGTTTGCTGACAATCGGAGAAACCCTTGCAAATGGGTAGACTTAACGCATTGAACACAGACAACGGTTTATCATTTTGTACCCCGACAGAAACATAAAGACGTTGTACATCCATGCATTGTTCACACTGCAAACACATGCCCTTGCAAAACCTACCGGATATGGACACAAACTCAATTATGCATCGACTTCACTTACTAAGTCAGCCACAATTAACATGAACAAACTGCTGTTGAGAAAGTGCAAAACAAAATATAGCAAACTACAAGGATACAACAATTACATAACTGCATTAACGAGGCATTTAATATATATGCTAAGAAATGATTGGGTGAAAAAAAGTACAAAATAAACAAAGCTTTAATACGATTTAGATTACCTTCCTGTGGGTCAGGTAAAAGAATCTGTTGAAATTCCATTTCAATTACAATTGTATCTAGCCAAATATCAAACCTCCAGCAAAATGGAACACAGAGGGCTCATATTTGAAATTGAAATATGCAAGCAACATTGAGAGATACATTGTATTTCGATACAAAATATATATAAAGTCACATTGAACCTGAAATAAACAATATATATTGCACAGACACTATAAGAAACAAATATTTCAGAATGATGTTGTAATTATTATTTGAGAAAATGTAAACAGACAGAAAAGAAACACACGGTTACCCAGATAAAGAAAACAGATATCTCAGCTTCCTGTAATGTAATGTGTTCTAATAACAGTAATATGTACAAATCTACATTTCAAGAGAATATAACAAAGAGCTTAATCTAGCTCAACTGAATAGGCAAGAACTTGTTATACAGTGAAAGATCTTTACTTAACTGTACTATGTACAAATTTACACTACAAGAGAAGATATCAAAGAACTTAATCTAGCTCTACTGAATTGGCAAGAACTTGTTATACAGTTAAATATCTTCCGAAAAGTATATCTTGCTTAATCTTATTTAAAGCATAACAACAGGAAACATGGTGCTCATAGTTAAATACTACTAGTTACTAGCCTTTCATTTAAATGAATGTACACAACAGCTGATCCAAACATTCTTATTTAAATTTTAAAAAATCTGTTGAAATTCTATTTGAATTACAATTGTATTAGCCAAATATCAAACCTCCAGCAAAATGGAACAAAGAGGGTTCATATTTGAAATTGAGATATGCAAGCAACATTGAGAGATAATTTGATACAAAATATATATAAAGTGAACCTGAAATAAACAATACCTATTGCACAGACACTACAAGAAACAAATATTTCAGAATGATGTTGTAATTATTAATTGAGAAAATGTAAACAGACACAAAAGAAACACACATTTTAAAAACATTCTACATCACCTGACCTCAGATAACCTTTCTGTTTAACATCAACAGTAACCTCTCATGAAACTAAAGTCAATAGTTTATCAATGTTCTCAGATTTAAAAAAACATTCAACTCCTGCGATAACTGTTGTTATAGAAACACTTCGGTGGACACTCTTCAAGAGAATGTTTTGCACATTACCATGCAGTCATTGAAATTTGTATCATAATTTCAATTGAATTGCTCAAAAGAAGTTTGATCTAAAAGGGTTAAACAAACGTTTCCAGAGGGTTATTGTTACCATGGCAATGAAAAATCTTACTCAAAGTACATCTCACACCTTACCAGCTATTACTAGATGGATGTTTGACTGCACGACTGGCTCTGCAAGATACATACATGACCCAAGATTGGCGGTAATCCATCAATCGGTTCTTGTGATAACGTGATCACAAGCTATTTTTGTATACATAATGAGCCCTGTGACCTTTGACCTTGTGACCCCAAAATCTAATCACTTCATTAGCTTTGCAAGATACATACATGGCCCAAGTTTGGCGGTAATCCATCAATCGGTTCTTGAGATAACGCGATCACGAGACAGGACGTACAGAAGTATGGACGACCAGAAAACTTTGTAGCGGAGGCATAAAAAGTGTAAGAAATTTTGTTCCAATTATTCAAAAGCTGAAAGATCAGTTGCTCCACAAATTTCAAACACGTTTTTTTCTACAATTGCTATTAATTACCAGACAATGGTAACAGCAGTTGTAGGGAAAAACCTGTATGAATTTTTTGGAGCAACTCATCTTTCAGCTTTTGAATAATTGGAACAAAACATCACACACTCACCCAAAGTATGGCTTTGAAGTAACCATGCTAATGTAAAGTATACCAAATTTATACATCTTTTTCTCCAAAATATGTTTCCATATGGCAACACATCACTCACCCAAAATATGTCTTACACATTTTCTTGATATAATTTACATGTGTACTATTTCATTTCATATAAATTTCTCAAAAACTGATACAGTAGTTCAAGCCTGATCAATACGTTGCTGCATGATAAATGGTTTAAAAAATTGCATAGTTTCCAAGATGTGACAAACACACTGACAATTAACCTTTGGCCTTTCACCTCTGAACGGCAGCAGTATGGTATATAGGCCCGGTCTTAAAGGCATCGTTTAACAATGTTTAATCTGAGATGCATGGCCCTAAGTGTTATCATGCAGTGTCTGTGATATGGTGTAATATTGAAGCCCTAAAATAATTGCGCTTCAAAATGATCATGAAGTGCCTCAAAAAAGTAAAAATCTGTGTGACCAGTTTTACCATACTCCTTTTCCCCAATAGACTGTAGTGTTATAAAAACCGTTAGGAAAACGAAAAATGAAATTTCGATTTCCAATCATGAATATCTTGATAATCAGACATGCGATCGTCACGTAAAAGTCATGGGATTAATTCCTGACTGACCTAAAGGTTTATAATTATGATTGCAGCATGAGCTAAATCCAGGATTTTGTTTCAGAATCTGAGGCAATATTATATACCGAGTCACTTTAAGGTATATGCATACCAAATATAAACCTGATCGGTTGCTACAGTACAACTATATGAACTTACAAAAAAGTGTATACCAAAATGTTGACGGCCAGACAGACGATCATAAGGCCCTCCTTGCGGACAACTTTAAAATAAAACAAGATGTTTGATCGGAACTGTTATATTCAATCTTGCAATTGTTTCATACGAACGTCGTAGCGCCTTGCCCACTTGTACCGTTCATTCATGACCTTGTTCCGCACAGCAACCCATTCCATCTTTATCCTGTTCGTCCTGATGAAAATTTCGCATGCTTTACGCCCTGGATTCGGTTCGAGAATATAAAATGAAACTCATAATACACATTTTCCTTAACCTTTAACCAACGGGGCAAATTGTTTTTTTGAGGAAAACGGATCGACTGCACATCCCTTCTTTCACAACCTTTCATCGTTAAAGTCTTGTGCATCTTTTGAGACCAATTTCGGCTAATTTTCTGGATTTATGTACAAATCTTATGAAAAATGTTATTTGATTTTTATGAAATTCATAAAAACTCAATTGATGATTCTTTTTTTCAATGCAGCCTAATAATGTTTGGAATATCCTTAGGCTGTAATTGATTTCCATTAAAAAACAATAAAATTAAAGCACAACTTCGAACATTTAACAAGGAAATACATAATAGATTATAAAAACAATAGAATAAGAATTTTCCAAATCTTTATTTGGTAAAATCATCACCCATGTTGTTAAGAAAACAAAAAGACACCCCCCCCCCTTAAGAAATTGTCTTAAAAACAATTAGAACAGGGTTAAAGTTTTAACTTAGCATGTAGCAGAGTAGAATCACTAGTTTTTTCTTTTCAATTTTGAATAATTGTTGTTCTAGCTTATCAATTTATTGAAATACACAATTTTCATTACTTCTAAACCCTATTGCTATCAAGACAGACTTAAACACTCACCTGGTAGGGGATCCCCATTCTTTATTGCTCTGGAGAATGTTTTTTGGAGACAAACAGTTTCTTGCTTGGACCATCTTGTGTATCTTCGGGCTGCAAAACATAAGGTAAATTCAAAGCCTTATAGTTATATCAGCATGCTTCAAACATGTTTAACAGTTTACCAGATGTTGTGTCTTCATCAATAATTGTGTGCAAATAAGAAAAATCTTTAAAACTGCATTTGCAACTTCATTGACTGGTCTTCCTATACTGTCTTTATCTTATAAAACAAGGCCATATACTCAGATCACAAATCCAGCTATTACATATTCTAAAGATTGAAGTCAGAAAGTCAGCAAGAATGGTTAGGAAGATAAGCTTTTTAAATAGAGAACCTTGTCTGATATTGAGTAATCTGTTACGTAGCTTTATATGAAATAGTAGAAAGAAGAGTTCTAAAATAACCATTCCTGTTCTTAATGTAAAAGTAACAGTGTGAAAATAAAAGATTAGTATACAAAAAGCTTGTATTACCTGAGCAGCCATCCATGGGTACATCACTGGTGCAGCTCACTGGTGCAGTTGAGGAGGTGTCAGCATTGCGTGCCCTCTTTCCTGTAACCAAGAGGAAAGCAACTAGGTTGCAACTTATCTGTTGTGACATTAACCCAGGGATATTACTTTCGAATGCAGTGGTCAAATAGGAAGAGTTTATAATATTTGAGCTCAAATGACCTATGACATAGTGACCAAAACATGTCTCTCTAAGGCATCTATCATCCAAGTTTAGTGATACTTGGAGTAACCATTGCGAAGATAAGCTTTACAAAAAAAATTAACCTCGGCTGATATTGAGTAATCTGTTACATAGCTTTATATTAAATAGTATAAAGTAGAGTTCTAAAATAACCATTCCTGTTCTTAATGTAAAAGTAACAGTGTGAAAATAAAAGATAAGTATACAAAAAGCTTGTATTACCTGAGCAGCCATCCATGGGTACATCACTGGTGCAGCTCACTGGTTCAGTTAAGGAGGTGTCAGCATTGCGTGCCCTCTTTCCTGTAACCAAGAGGAAAGCAACTAGGTTGCAACTTATCTGTTGTGACATTAACCCAGGGATATTACTTTTGTATGCAGTAGTCAAATAGATAGATTTATAATATTTGACCTCGATCAATGACTTTTGACCTCTTAGAGTAACCTTTAACTAAAATATGTCTCCCTAAGGCATCTATCATCCAAGTTTAGTGACAATTGGAGTAACCATTGAGAAGAAATAGTTAGATATAGATATTATGACCTTTTACCACAGAGAGAGACCTTTGATCATTCTGAAACATGAATGTCGATCCCCCTAAGGTATCTACCAACTAAGTCTGGTGACAATCGGAGAAACCATTGCAAAGAAATAGGTAGATTTAACCTGTTTCTTCCAAGAAACTTGGCGAGGCTTTGATCTCCAGAAACAAGATTAGTTTCTTAAATGGTTTACAAGAGACAATCCATTGTTCACTGCTTTTTAAATAGTGAACTTTTTGGATATTGAGCAATCTGTTACTTTGCTTATGAAATAGTATTAAGTGGATCGAGTTCTAATTTAACAAGTTCCTATTCTTAATGTCAAAGTAACAGTGTGAAAAGAAAAGTATACAACAAACTTGTATTACCTGAGCACCCATCTGGGTCCATTGGCACATCATCACTGGTGCAGCTTACTGGTGCAGTTGAGGAGCTTTCACCACTACGTGCCCTCTTTCCTGTAACCAGGGGGAAACCAATTAGGTAACTAATCTGCCGTATGGGGAATCACGGTAGTATTTCTTATGATTAATTTGTATACACTTATTTTTATTGCTGATAGTATTTATTTTCATGGCTTTTAAAATGTTATTGTTTCATCTCACTTATTTTTTAATTAATACACACTTTCTTTTAAACAGTTTTATACAGGCTTTATGCACTTTCTGGTTCCAATATCACTCAACAACAACAAAATCTAGCCCTAAATAACATCGTCCTGATTATTGTGGAGCAATATTCCTTAGAATGTGTTTTAATCAGTGGTTTTAGTATTTTGCCATTTCCATGACGTATATGTAATTAGTTGCACCATTATGATTTACTAAACAAAATTAACAAATGCATGTTCTCTTGTTCAAAATCATCATTCTACATGCTCTCCACACCCGTAATTACACTTTATACAGAACTCAGTTTTAGCCTGGGTATAAATCAGGACATGAGATAATCATTTATTGGGTTGTATAGCACTCTATACAATGTCATGTGCTCATTGTATAATAGCATACCTACCTGCTGTGTCTATATGTTGAAGATGACTCCCTACTCTTGTGATCTCTTGAATAGCCAGTGGAGTTTGGTAGATGGACTTGTTCATGTCAGCTGAATGTCCCATGTGGCGATAGAAGAGTTCTAGGTCTGCATCTGGCAAGTCTAGGGTAGCATATATTGTTGAAACTCTATGTCTATTTTTCGTAGCATTCAGCCTTGACTTTGAAGAAAGGTTGAGGTTTGAAGTGATATTATTGAGGGCATGCCAACCTCCCACATGATCTGAAGACATCTGTGTGCAGGCAAAGATATACTTATTATCTGGCCTGATCCCGGCTGAATGACGTACCTCTTGATCACAGAGCAGTTGAACAGCCTTGATGGTGTCTTCCGGGAAGAGTACTGGAACCAAATGGTTTGTTCCTTTCCCTGTCTGGTAACAAATCTTCAGATCCGAGAGAAGCTTTCGATGGGCTGGATCTCGTACCTCGTCGACCATGTCTTTATCTATCCATGCATTTTTCTCTGCATCACTCCACTCATGGATGGATAGCCTACTTGGTTCTCCTCCTCTTCTGGCATTCCATAAGGTCAGCCGGGTACATGTGATGTCGCGCAGTTCTACAAATGTATGGGAGTCCCACAGTGTGTAGTCATCAGAGACAATTTCCCTCAGTTTCTCTAGGGTGAATGTCCGCAATTTCTGGATATCGGTCTCTAGAGGGAGTTCTTCCGGTCTCCTCAACCGTACCTGCCGATTTTTGTGGATCTCATAATGCGCGTCTCCGAACATTAACTGGTGGTTCAATTCCAGAACCGTCACAAATTTTTCGACTTCAGAGGCCTCTTCATCTCGCCTGGAACACAACAGACTTCCTTTGGTGATTTTGGTAGCTTTTTTTATCAAGAAGTACAAACCAAGTTTTAACCCTGGTTTTAGCTTGCCTTCAGTGAAAGTTAGCTTTTCGATTGCTCCTCGAAGTGCTTCAAAGTGGTCTCGGTTAAACATGTCTCCTGCATTTCCCTGTTGCAAAGGAGCTGTCCCATGAACTTCATGCTGTGATTTAAATTCATTGTAGAGTGTACCCATTCTCCTCATGTCTGCCATCACTGATTTCCGAACTTCTACCTTTTTGTCCTGCTTTGATTTTTCTTTGGCCCACAATTTCTGGCCAACATTGACAATTACTGCATCTGTTTTGCACAGCTTTCCCACTTCATCTTTATAGAATCTGCTTAGAATTTCTTTTACAAATTGGGGTTGCGTTTCATACGCTTTCCCTTCCATGAGGTTTACAGGGACGCCTTGGAGTCGCAAACAACTGTCTCCTTGGCACATTTTACTGTGCCTCCAAAAGAAAGTGGTGGCATAAAATCCATGGCACTTACCACACATCTTCAGGTCTCCTGATTTTCCTGCTTTTTCTCGTTCATACTTTGGTCTTTCATCATCAGACATCATGTGCTTCCTATTAACCTCGTATATTCCTGTCTTCCGGAAATTCGAAAATGCCTTGTCTTGTTCCCTTCTTGGGAGCAGGACAGCTTTCTTGACCTCCTCCTCATCCTTGTGGACAAGTCTTATGTGTCGTGAGAGCTTCTCCCCACAAGATTTTTCACAAAAAGGACAAGTCCTTGATGGCTTTTTGTATGAGTTTACTGGCCCCTTTGAGGATGAAGAAAGGCACGGTTTGGGAGATAAAACATTTGCTTGATATGATTCCTTACAGCTCTCCTCTGGTTCAGGCCCCATGGAGGACTTGGCAAGGCGGGGTTTGGAAGATGTGATATTTCCTGGATAAGATTCCACACTGCTCTCCTCTGGTTCAGGACCTATCAAGGTCCCATTAAGGCAGGGTTTGGAAGATGTGATATTTCCTGTATATGAAATTTCACTGCTCTCCTCTGGTTCATAGGTTGGATCTAGGACTGAGTCATCAATACTTTCATCACTGTCATAGTTGGCTGGATCACTTTCATTTGATAAGCTTTTGAATATGAACCTTGAAGAATGGCATTCGTCATCTGAACTTGAAGGAAGAGCATAAGATGACGCGCACTTGGGTTCTTGTATCTTGAATCTGGTCTGGTCCTTGTCACTGCCTTGTTCCTGTCTCTCGTCTGGTCTGAGTTCAAGTCCCTCCTCTGGACTGCGTTCCTGTCTCTCCTGTGGGCTAATTAGTTCTAGTCCCTCCTCTGGACTGTGTTCGTATCTCTCCTCTGGACTGTTTTGGTGTCTCTCCTCTGGGCTGTGTTCCTCTGTCCCCTCTTGACTGAGTTCTGGTCCCTCCTCTGGACTGTGTTTCTGTCTTTCCTCTGGACTGTTATTGTGTCTCTCCTCTGGACTGTGTTTCTCTCTCCTCTCTTGACTGAGTTCTGGTCCCTCCTCTGGACTGTGTTTCTGTCTCTCCTCTGGACTGAGTTCTAGTCCCTCCTCTGGAATGTTTTCCTGTCTCTCCTCTGGACAGAGTTCTCGTCCCTCCTCTGGACTGTGTTCGTATCTCTCCTCTGGACTGAGCTCTAGTCCCTCCTCTGGACTGTGTCCGTGTCTCTCCTGTGGACTGAGTTTGAATCCCTCCTCCGGATTGTGTTTCTGTCTCTCCTTGGGGCTGAGTTCTAGTCCCTCCTCTGGACCGTGTTTGTGTCTCTCCCTTGGACTGTGTTCCTCTCTCCCCTCTTGACCGAGTTCAAGTCCCTCCTCTGAAATGTCTTCATGTTTCTCTTCTGGACTGAGATCTGGTCTCTCCTCTGGACTGATATTGTATCTCTCCTCTGGACTGTGTTCCTCTCTCCCCTCTTGACTGAGTTCTGGTTCCTTCTCTGGTCTGTGATCCTGTCTTTCCTCTGGACTGTTTTTGTGTCTCTCCTCTGGACCGTGTTCCTCTCTCCTCTCTTGACTGAGTTCTGGTTCCTTCTCTGGTCTGTGATCCTGTCTTTCCTCTGGACTGTTTTTGTGTCTCTCCTCTGGACCGTGTTCCTCTCTCCTCTCTTGACTGAGTTCTGGTTCCTTCTCTGGTCTGTGATCCTGTCTTTCCTCTGGACTGTTATTGTGTCTCTCCTCTAGACTGTGTTCCTCTCTCCTCTCTTGACTGAGTTCTGGTTCCTTCTCTGGTCTGTGATCCTGTCTTTCCTCTGGACTGTTATTGTGTCTCTCCTCTGGACTGTGTTCCTCTCTCCTCTCTTGACTGAGTTCTGGTTCCTTCTCTGGACTGTGCTTGTGTCTCTTTTCTGGACTGAGTTCTAGTCCCTCCTCTGGACTGTGTTCCTCTCTCCTCTCTTGACTGAGTTCTGGTTCCTTCTCTGGTCTGTGATCCTGTCTTTCCTCTGGACTGTTATTGTGTCTCTCCTCTGGACTGTGTTCCTCTCTCCTCTCTTGACTGAGTTCTGGTTCCTTCTCTGGACTGTGCTTGTGTCTCTTTTCTGGACTGAGTTCTAGTCCCTCCTCTGGACTGTGTTTGTGTCTCTCCTCTGGACGTTGTTCCTCTCTCCTCTCTTGACTGAGTTCTGGTCCCACCTCTGGACTGTGTTCCTGTCTCTCCTCTTGACTGAGTTCATCTGATACAAGGTCTTGTCTCTCCTGATTTTGTTCTTCACTGTTATGCTGAGGAAGTGAGAGGCAATTGGAATAGACATGGTGCATATGTATTACTGGAAAAAATATTTACAATTACATGTACTTTGATTTTTTTTAAAGCAATATGACAACAATGAATCAAAATGATTAATATTTCGCTACCATATGACTTATCTAATATTATGTTTCTTATAATTCTTTTAAAAAAACATCTTCAAATTATAATTTGACCAGTAAGAAATGCACAGTAAAGTGTAAACAGTATATGGTGGAAATTAAGCTGATCAACTTGTCAGTATAATTAAGTGCATAATTTGTAGTTTGACTTTATTTAAACGGGTAATCAAAGATAAGGTATTGCAAGAAACAGAAGGGAAATTAGTCAGTTGTACAGAAGATCATAACAAACAAGATGGAACTTCGACGGCGCGCAGTCGAAAATGATGCCTCCGTCATAGAGCAATTTTATAAAACAGAAGAAATTTTTCAAATCCAAGTTGGGTTGTAATCCACTAACAGGTTCTCCGAATATCGTGATATACAATCTATTTCTCATATACATGTATGACCCTTTGATCTTTGACCTCATGACCCCAAAATCAACTCAGTTCATTGGCTCGATACATACATACTGTGCATGTCTTGAGTTTGATGGTAATTCATCCATCGGTTCTAATTATGCGATCACATGTCACAAGCTATTTTTGCATACATAATGGGCCCCCATGAATTTTGACCTTGACCTCATGACCCCAAAATCTAATCAGTTTATTGCTTCAGCAAGATACATACATGTCCTGAGTTTCATGGTAATCCATCTGTTCACAAGCTTTTTGTCATGTAATATGACCAAATTTAAGCTGGAATAAGTGCATATAGTGACTTGCGCTACAAGACAAAACTTGAGCAATGCATGTTCCAGAAGCTTTCCAATGTAAACAAACATTAAACCATGTATCCGTAAATACTATCTCCACCCACCAAACCAGAAGACACTTACCTCCTGCTGTTGTAGAGGGGTGTGGGACTGGGGCTGCATGAGAGGGGCGTATGCCTGGTATTGTGGGCCTTCTTCACAGGATGGGACTTGGTTTGTCTGCATGGCTGTCCTGTGTATTGGTCCTGAAAATAAGGCAAGAAGATGATTGTTGAACAAGAGGCACACACACGTTACTGCTTTTTGGATAATAAATGACTTGGATTATTGTAAGCTATAGTGCAGAAAATGTTATTTACCTATTTCAGGTTCTTCAGCTGCATGCTTTGATTCTGTCATCTTGAACAAAAGCTTCAGCTTAACAAAGAGATTCTCAGCTTTCTTTCTTACTTCAGCGCTTGACTTGTACTTTTGAACCTGTTGGAAAAATAATAAGTTGATCATGTTAATTCTTTCAGTATGTTTCTCTGAATTGTAGTGTACACCCTGCATTCTTTAAATAGACTGAATAAAAATTGTACTGAAAACAATTTGGAATGGATCTAAATTAGTATTCAACAATATACCCCTAAATTTCTGTAGAGCTAGTCATATGAAGAGGAAAAAATGTGTAAATGTAAAATACACATAAGATATCTCATATATGAAATCCATCAAACATACATGTACTTTATATTATCAAACCAAACATGAGATCATAAGGCTGGACATGATAACATGTAGAGCTACATGTATATGAAATCTTTCTTCAACAAGCCATTGCTAAATTCTTGATGGTGCAAGTATATACTGTTGTTGAAGACAAAATAATTATGGTAGGAAACTTTATCAAATTTACCCTTTTAATGGTCTTAACAACGTTGACATGATTTTCCAGCAAACGCGGAGTCAAGCTGGGAATGAGCTTGTCAATATTATCCATGACCTCCAAGCTGTAAGCGTGTAGCTGAGCATTACAAAATATAAGAAAACACATACTTAAGTTACACAAATATACCAAGGAAAATTAATGTTCAAATTAAACTGTGTGCAACATTCAATTACTCTCAAAATTCTTTCAATAATTATGTGGAAATGAGCAGCTCGGCAAAATACAAAGTGTTAGTATACTCTCCAGATAATTTGAGCTGGGGTGATTAAGAAATCTCAGGCTCAGTAAAATTGAACAGTCGTCAACAGTTACTTTAAAAAATTCAACACAATGAACACAAACCTTGCAAGTGCACAAAAGATGAGTCGAAAGAATCATTCAAAATCATATGCAGGTTCAGTAGTTCTAAGGTTTGTCGATTTATTTAGACAACTTTTTTTATCTGACTTATAATTAAAAAGTATTTCTATTATCAACCGGTGTTACAAAGTGATAGGTACAAAATAATATTTCAGAGACGAGGCAAATTATGATAGTATACTGTCTCTCCCTTGTGAGGTACTTGGGATTTTTAGGGGACGGTGATATTTCCATTGATATATCCAGTATGAATTTAAAAATATTGAACCAACATAAAAAGCTGTAACATTTATGTTTCAGGAACTCACCGGTTTATCCAGAGCAAGAGATCGTTTAAGGCTCACATGCAGTTCTTCCATCTTTTCTTCTGGTTCTGTGAGGTCAATACAAAAAAAAATCATGATTTATTGCTACATTTATGTGGGTGATTTTTGATTCTATTTGACCTAATTTGATCTCAACAGAAGATTACATTTTTTCCAGTGGTCTTTTGGGAAGAAAAAAAAATGTGCAGGGACATTGCGTTCACAACGAAAATGGGATGGAGGGACAAACATTGCCATTAAAGGGCAATCCAACCCTTGTAAAAAGTTGATTTGTATGAAAGCAGAAAAATAACAAAAAAAGAATGGCAAAAGTTTGAAATGAATCGGACCAATAGAAAAGAAGTTATGAATGTTTGAAATATGAGATCATTAAGTCTATATGCGAATCTCAAATTGGTAGTTTGGTTAGTGGATTGTGACGTAGGACGTGAATAACTCTCCCATTTGCTGTGTACATAAATATCACCTTGACCTTTGTCTTTAAGATTTGTATACAAAACCTATGGAAATATCATTTTTCCTAAAAAGAGATAACACATTGGCTATTTGGGCTTGTTTTCATTCCAGACATTGGTTTTGGAGCTCAAAATAGTGGAAATGATATAAAATAACAAAAACAATGAAATACATATATGTAAGTTGGAAAAACATAGAAATACATAAGAAATTATCAAAACAATACAAAACATAAGGAATTAGCTGGCTCTTCCAAATATTTTTGTTGTAATATTATTTCAACTGGACTAAAGAATATATGTAGTGAAAACTAATGTTCAACTATGAAAAAAAATATGATTCATGGGCAAAAATGTGAATTTCATGACCTTATTTGCATAAATTACCATAAATATGAAATTACCATACTAATCTATACACTTTACTTGACATGCGTGCACATTTTTGTGGCAATCAGGCATTTCATGGCCAAGATCTTGGGGGGGGGGGTGCATAATGCACCCCACCGCCCAGCACTTTGAAAGACTTCAAATAGCTAGCCCGGTACTGTTAAGGTTAAAGGGAATGGATGGACCATGCATCCAGCCATGTTGTGGCGGAGGCATATAAACATGTCCTACAGTAGGTTCCAAGATTATGGTTTTACTTACCAATTTCTTTCAGTTCCTCTGCTCCAGTTTCTGTTTCTTTCTGTGAATTACGAATGCATACATATAGATAAATGTCTAGAGGGTATTCCGGAAGAAAAAAACAGATATGACAAATTGTATTATATTTTCTGATTATTTTTTTTCTTCATTTTTTAATTTCTTCTGATATTAAGTGTTCTTTTCGTAGTAAAGTGACACCAAAATACCATTTTCAATTTTGGGTAAATTTTGTCTAGCAATGTCATTTCAGAAATCGAGGCAAAGACACGTCTAATGGCCATTCCCACTTCTTGGCTTCCCATAAGAATTTAACAGGATTTGCTGTGTTTCATAAAATAGAGCATGCAAATATTATAATTCATGATCTTGGTTTGAATTGGTGATTGGGTGTCAGAAATTTTTGTCATTACTTGAGAAGGGGAGAGGAGAGGGGAAAAGGGGTAATTGAATCAGATTTGATCGAAAATTGAATTAATAGAGTGTTTGATAATGATTAACCATGATTATTCTAACCCTTTCAGGACCAGACATGAAAATATTTGGGCTGGGGTATGTATTGTCCTAAATGGGTATACACATAATTACTTTAAAATAATCCCAATGGCTATTGGTTAAACAAAGAGAAAATAATTCCAAGACAATTATTTCATTGATTCCGAAATTTCATACTATAAAAAGGCCTCAATTAAATTAGGTTCAAAGCATGCAAACATGAAATGATAGAATCACTGTACCTTTCTCCAAGGAGCATCAGTTGCTTGATAATTGTACCGGATTTCCCTATCGGCAGGAATTTCATCATGGCTCTTCAAAAAAAGTTGTGGCTTTCCTTCTATGACGATAAGCTCCATACGAGCGTTGGGCTGTATCCACTCATCATTGCCGTATTTGCACAAACACTGTGATTTTTTAGCGTCAATTCTAGAGAACAAAAAGTAAAAGTATGCAAAATATTTCTTCCTAATTAAGTAAATTTGGAATTGTTTTGACAATGCTTTCTATATACGTATTGAAGGCAATTTTTAAAATCTTTTTAAATCGAGCAAGAACCAAAATATTTACAGGAAAATATGACATGTTATACATTTTGACAGTGCAGGAATAAATTGCTTTCCTACTGACGTATTAATTGAAGTGCATAATTAACATCAGGAAAACATTAAAATGAGTTATTTCCCGGGCAACAACTTAAAGAACTAAAAATGTATAGAAATTATAAGACTTTCCTAAAAGCATCCCGCAGAGCATGAACCAACAGCAACTTACAGAGTAGATTGCTATGCCACATATCATTTATAGCAGTCAAGTCTCTGAACTATCAATTGCCTCCCACCCCCCCCCCCCTCGATGTAGTAATCACATCAAAATTATAGTCTAAGGCATCAATTGACCACGTAATATGGCGTACGTGGCATTATTTACGCGGCTTTACGCCCCCCTCACATGACTTCTAATTCATTGCCTTTAATTTTACTTGAGCGTGAAGAAACTCACTATCAGTAATTTCCAAACATTTTATGCCACAAAGTCTGAAATTTCTGTGGCAACAAATAAACTGTTATAATTTTTGACCAAAACTGTGGAAAACACACCTGATTTTGCTGATTATTTGATCAAAATACAGGAGCAATGACCATATGTAAGACAAGTATTTATTGGAAATAAATAACTGTTCAAAATTATTCCTAAACATCATGATAAGTACTTATGGTAAAGAATGTTACATACATGTACCCGGTATGTTTTTCAAGTGTAGACTGAAAGCACCTTTTTCAATAAATGGACATCAATTTTGGGACATTTCAAACCAAAAATTCTATTTTCAAGAACGCGACCTTTATTGAAACTTTAATAAAAAGACACAAGAAGCCTAAATACAACAAAAAAAATCATATTCCCCTATAGAACATAAGTTGCTCTTTCATGTGATATATGATAGTGATACATATAACCTTTTCATAGAAAAGAAAGATCTCTCTTGTAATCACGATTCTTTCTAACAGTGATTACAAGAGAGATCTTTCTACCATCTGAAAAGGGGGGGGGGACAGACAAACAGATACACACACATGCACACACACACAATCATGTATCCTTCTGACAAAGAACCAAAAAGTGACAACATACAGGACTGTCATGCTGTACTTTTAAATGAAAAAAAAGAAGAATAACAATTGAAGTGGTCTGTTTACCCATATTCCTTTCCATGAAATTTGTACACATACAGATAGGTGTCATCTTCTACAGCGTCTAGTTCCTCTGCGGTAAGAATCCTTCCTCTGTATTCTGCTATGTATTGTCCTTTTTCAATCCTCACTTTGGTAAATAACCCTTTACCTGAAGAAAAAAAATTGTACCAGTAGATGAACATTCTTAATACAAATTTTACTGATATATGCTCCACTCACTCTTATTAAAGATACAGTTATGACCACTTCCAAATTGTATGCATTTCAATTACAAGGCACGTCATGGTTGAGTGGTTTAATCAGTAACATGTCAAGTTGCAATGGACATGGTTGGGATGAGGAGATGTAATATCAATTTGTGAAAACGTTAAGGGTTCAAAGCATTCTAAAATCCAGAAATGTATGACTTTTCACAATTTTAGTGTGTGGATGTTGTCCCTATACACCCCAGCATCCATATTCACCCTGTTTTTAGGATACATATATGTACTTGCCTTTTACACATATTCAACAGTTCATGACAAGATTTCCTTTTTGAAATTTATTGTTATAATGTATACAAAATTTTCTTTCCACAATGGCAGAAACTTGCAATGGGTCAAATAGCTTGTAAGTATCAATTATACAATGCAATACATGCATGCTTAAGTTTACCAACACACGGGTGTGGTGCAGCTGGCTTGCACATACAGAGATGAGAGATGGGGAAATTAAGCATGAATGTGTGAGAGAAAAATGCAAGAATTAAGGAAACTAAACATGAAGAGGGGTAACTTTGCGTAATGGATATCCCAACCAAAATTGTAATATTTTGGGATGGCACAGATGTCTGACCTTTGACCTAAGTGAGAGTCAAATTTGACCATACCAAAACAAGGCATCTTCCATCCAAGACATTCAGTGGAGCTGTATGGTGCAAAGTAGTGAGTAGATTGAACAGTTTATACACAGACAAAACAGACCTAGCTAAAATTACCTTTGACCTCTGCATGACCTTAATTTAATCACAACAGAGAATGAAAGTCTTCATCAGGCATCTACCATCCAAGTTCGGAAACAATCGTCAAACCATTGCAAATAAATTAAATTCTTTACATATATATAGCAGACACGAGGGTCCCATTTCATAGTCCCCTAGCAAACTCAGTTTAGCAAGGAATTAAAAAATGAAAGAAAAACAATCACTGTATCGACTGTTTATTCCTGGGGCTACATATCATGGGAAGATCTGATGGGTATCAATTGTGCAGGATCATTAGGCCTACTTTGGAGGAAAAATTCCTAAGACCAACTAAAAATTTCCAACAGCACAAAAACATTGTCTTCCACCTACTCCCTTTACTGTACAACAAGAAAATTTGAATTCTAATATACTTTATTATTTTACAAACCTACCCACATAACTATTTATGAATCTTGCTTCCAAATAGGGAGGGTCAATTTCCATCAATGTTCTGAGCTGCTCTTGCTTTGAAATTCTTTTCTTGCGAGACATCTGAAACAAATGATACAAAAAAATTATAAAATCAATGACACATGTGCATCACACACAGGTTCATTACTGGGAAAGGCTTCCTTACGTACCCTCCACCATCTGTACCGCCACTAACGTCAACCTAGTGGCGCGGCAGGCAAAAACAAAAACACAGCGTGGGGCTGCACCGCTGCAGCCATAAGTCCATGAGACTAATTGAGACCGATCATGACTATGAAACAATAATTATTTTAAAAAGCTTAAGCGTGCAGTAATTGAGTAACTACAGGGAGAGACGTCATCCCGACTGCAAGAATCTTAATTTACATGTATGCTCTTTTATAGAAGTCAGAACTACAGATTGAAGTCCTGACTTAAGGTTTACTTTATGATTAGAGCTTGACTTTTTCAGGTTGATGACTGTATCAATTATCATGATGGGGGCATACTGTCGCATCCATATTTCAGTCTTTAGTCCACATTAGTTTACTTTTAAGATTTAGTTTAAATAACTCAACTAGTTTTAACTTAAAGTTAGTTTTACCGGTATTTCACCATCACCCTCAAAACAAGTCAGTCATACTTTTCATAGTCATATTTATAACTGAAGTTTAAACATCATCAATAACATTAACTGAAGTGACTCTGACTCTGAGCTCGGATCCTCGTGTCAACTTATTCAAGAGTCATGCACACTCAACAATTTGCATGTAACCTTGTAAATAAAGAAGTAATTTATAACAAGTCAACGCAAAGCGTAGGATCCCCTCGCCGGGTACAAATGGCCTATACACGTCAGAACAAGATACCTCACTACCGGTATACTATTTTATTACTAGGAAAGGAAGTTAACCACATTTTCCCATATATAATTGGGTATTTTCGCACATTTAATGAGCTATGACCTTTGACCTTCATACTCCGAAATCGAACTTAGGCTGTATTTTGATACCATGTACCTTCATATCAAATTTGATTAAAATTCAAACATTACTAAACTTATCGAACGGAAACCAGATTCGCATTTAATTAACTATGACCTTTGACCTACATACTCCGAAATCGGCAGCATTACTATAGACTCTATATCCCCTCCGACTTCGTCGGCGAGTGGATAATTAGTCAAGGTCATTCCTAAGTTATGGACTTGACCCTATATAGCCTGGGCTATTTTGAAACTGCATAGCCTGGGGGGAGGGGGGGAGGGAGAGGGGCTAATTTTGCCCCCCCCCCCCACCCCCCTCTCAGATCTCGACCATTTATCAATTGATTTTGATCAAACTTGGCGTATCTAGATCTATGTCTCATCATGTATTTTACAAGAATGCATAGATCTAGGTCTAGATCTATTCAAATTTATGATATCTATTGTTATTCTTAATTTTTGTTTAATTAATGATGCAAATATGCAAATTTGTAGAGTCTAACTTGTTAGACCTAGGAATTCTCATTTTTTCCAATTTTTCCCCCATTTATGGAGAAAATGCAATCAAATGTGGCATAGATTTGTAGCTTGTCATAGACTAGACCTAGATCTATAATCTAAAAATAGCTTTAGTCAAATTAATGATCTGTATTGAAATTCTATGTTTATATTTTATAGATCTAGATCTAGATCTAGTCTAGAGTCTAGATCTAATTGTAATTAATTATGCAAATATGCTAATTTTTCTTATTTTGATTAGGTCTAGGTCAGGGCAGAAATCTTTTTTTCTGGACTCTAGATCTAGACCCCTAACTTAGATCTAGATTCTAGTAGACTTAGATCTACTAGATCTAACTTTTTGTTAGACTAGACCCTAGATCTATTTAAAGTAAACAATATGAAAATTGTGAAATCATTTGTCCACTGACATTTGTTTAGATTGATAATTTTTTTGTTTCCCTCTTTGTTTCTGAATTCTATTAGATCTACATGTAGGTCTAGGCCTAGGCCTATCCCTAGACTATTTCTTTGTTTTTAAATCTGCATTGTTGATGAAGGCAGCTGCAGCTAGAATCTAGGACACTTTTTTTTAAACGGCTAGGGTCTAGATTCTAGATCTAGGCCTATTTAGAGTCATATCAGCGCGCAGCTGCACTGAGCCAGCTTTTCAATATGAAAGTTAGATTTCAATGTAGATCTAACGTTAGACTAGGGCCTAGAAAAAATCTACTGTCAGGTGTAGGTCTAGATCTAAGGTAGATCGTCTATTTTTACTAGACTCGTAAGATTATAAAGTTAAGTCATCAATCATCAACATATTCTTACTAGTAACTAGTTACTGACCTAGACTATCTTATAGTCTAACTATAAGGCAAAGGAATAAGCTCTAACGTTAGATCTAGTGTAGACCTAGTTCCGCACCGCCTCGTATTAACTTTCACACGGCAAATACTCAACTTCTACTAGATCTAACAGTTAGGCCTAGCAGATCTAGAGTCTAGATCTAGCCTACTACGTTCTACCGGACTTTTTTCGAAGACTCAGATTCAGAATGCAATTGAGAGGGCGGTGGTGCAATTAGATCTAGATCTACACTAGACTAGCTAGCGCCCCAGAGCTCAGAGCTTGTCATGCTTACCTCCGTTGCGGTCCTATTATACCGTCGAAAAACAGATCAGTCATCAGTGATGATCGAAGTGGTATAATGATTGCTAAAATCGGAAAAAATGGCTGAGCATGCATTCACCATCATCCATATCCAGATACTAAAAGTTAGAGCCTTTATGAAGATCACCAGCTCGTTGTTTGTACCCGGTACCGGTATCGCGAGCTGATCATGGACGTGTACGTACCTGTATCGTTACAAATATGTTACTGCGCATGCGCGTGGTACTGAACAACGATCGTACCGCGGATATATAAACTACTAAAAAAAAAGTGGTGATCTCTCATGCAATTATGGATATATTTTTGAAAACTAAATTTTAATGGGTAAAATGCACGACATTTAAACACTTATGAAATATATGGTAATTGATTTGAATATCCAGAAGACAATACGACGTGATAGTGAGATATATGCAATAAACTTGATGTCTCCGAAATACACTTTTATAACAACACTGAATATACAGCCCCAAACTCGAGCATGTTCCTATTTCAAATTTGTTTACCTTTTTACTGAAGGGAGGGTTTAAGCAAAGAGCTATGACGTAGATATGAATGTTCATATGAAATTAGGGGTACCTTTGTACGTATACATGCAGCTACAATGCGTCGAACGCAAAGGAGACACAAAAGTGTCTCCTTAAAGGTACTATGTCCCTTTTGCAGCCAACCTCAAATTCTGTAGAACTTTGCAGGAATTATGAATATGTCATGTATGTCCTATCTGTGAAATTTAAACGTTAGCAGTGTCCTCATATTCAAATTATGCAAGGAAACCCGTTTACTTGCTAGACTTCACTATCAGACACTATTGAGTGACTGACTGGCTTTTTTTCTTCTTTGGTAATAACATACATGAAAAGAGTTGTAAAGGGTACATGAGCATTTGTCTACATCAATAACCCACTTCTTGTGATGGCCAAGATTAAACTGATTGAATCTTTGCGCAGCATAAAACGTATGACCATTCGGTACAATTGTCTGAAAATCAAGACTATTACTTTTGGGCTCTATAGCCCTAAAGTCGATTTGACCACTAATAGTCGCTATTTTCCCACTTGAAGACATTTTCAAGCCCCACCTTTTTTAGGGAAGTTCTAATTAGTGCTATCTTTCAAAATGCAGTTGGAATTTAACTTTTTCATTTTTTGGCCTGCAAATGGGACATAGTACCTTTAAGATCGGTGTCTCCTAAAAGTACGTCTACTAACACCAGAATGTCTCCCAAATGTCGAATCCACGTATATATATATATACATATATATATATATATATATATGTGTGTGTGTGTGTGTGTGTGTGCGTATGTGTTTGTGGGAGGGAGGGGCGCAGGGTGGGGCAGCCATTGCACCAATGAAATAACCTCCAGATTTGTTTAGGTTTTTCAAAAAAAGAACAACGTGCAATTGACTTATACATTTTGTTGATATACTTTAAGTTTAGTTTGTTGCCAAGTTATAAACTCCAAATGAGTTTTTGTTTAATTATGAGGTTTTGTTTCATATCAATATGGAAAACGTTTATTTATTATATTCAAATGTATTTTTTGGCTTGTATTACACATTTGGAGAAAAAAGAAAAAAGGTGTGTGTGTGTGTGCATGTGTATTTTGTTGTCTTATTATTACATATTCTTTCTGATGATTGTTCAATGATTTATTAAAGGTCTATGTAATCTTTACAAACATATATATATGTATAAATATGTATTCAGTGCGTTACAAAAGCTATAATCATAACCATTTAGTTGTTTTCTGTCCAATTGTATTCGTGTACGGAGGATCATTGCTTCTTTTTTGTGTGTGTATTTTCTCGAATTTCAAGCATAAGTCACTACTTTCTCATTTGTTCTCCCACACTTGGCTATATCTATCTAGATCAGTCTTGCCATAGTTTTGAACTAAAACAATCTTCCATGGTACTTGGATACTTGACCACCTGTTTCCAATTCCTGGACGTTCCCATGAGCTGTGCCAACGGGGCTAGAGAGTGTGAGAGAAGGGGAGGATTTCTGGCTGAAATACTTGATGAGAGCACTAACGCTTTATTAATAGACCGAGCCCTGTATCTGAGGACTAACAACTTTGTAGGAGAAAACACGGCCTGGTGGATTGGCGGGTATGATGACGATAACAACGAACGATCCTGGTATTGGTCGGATAGTAAGTCATATTATATTGTTGTAAAACTGTGATAAAACTAAGTTTAGGGATAAACATAAATGGCAGTTTCTACCAATGTCTTGGTGATAATTGTGTGTTATATTTCATCCATTATCCATGTGTACACATATATGTCTAAAGGACATTTCTAAATGGCAAACCTTCATGCGGGTTTTTATTCCGTCTATTTATCTCCATACCCACCTTTTAACAAATAATAAGATGAACATTTAATGATAAATTAAACAAACTAAATCTACTTAATCTTCAGATTCGTAACGGGGATCTGTATCAACAGTATCTGTGCAGATATGCTGGGACTGGAGAAGTATCGCCATAGAAAATGAACGTATTGAAATCATAATTTTGTAATAATGATGATGATGATGGTAATATATAACAGTTTTAAATGTACTAAAAATCTTGTTAACCAAAATTAAAAAATAAGAGAACATATTATATCAGAACAATCATGCCAATCTCAACGCAATGGTACTCTGCCCTATCAATTAAATAAAATATTGATTGAATTAAAACAATAATAAAAACCAACATTAATGGCAAGAATGTGAATAATGTGTACCTGAAGGATTTTCTCATCATCAGGGATTAATAAATCAATGCGAAATTCATGTTGTTATATCAAATAAATTTAAATCTTTAGAAACTCGAATGATCTTTGAGGCATGGCAGGCGAGTCAACCATATGACAATAGACATCACTGCGTGGAAATGAGATTTGAAACTGGTTATCAATATGAGTGGAATGACCGGCCTTGCTCAGAGGGAAAACGGGCTTTATGTCAAATGGGTGAGTGACTGAGAGAGGTTTACAAAATAATTACTTCACTTGAGGTATAGATTAATCACTTTTTTTTTATCGGATATCATTCAATTTTAAATGCAGGGTCCTTGTCAAATTGGCTAAATGAATATGATTATTTTAACTGTGAAATCTTAGCCGTCGATATAACGAATTCTTTTTTCTCTTTGACAAAGACATCCATTTTCAGCGCAAGATACTAATCTGGTAAATGTATATACACACCATTAATTGATTAGACTTTACCAATTTTAAAGGAAAATGAAGTCGATTGAAACTGAATTTTTCCAGTTGCGTCACACTGGATTCCAAAGTTATTTTCAAAGTGAAAGTTCCCTATCTCGTTCATTCTTTAAATTTGTTCAGATATAAACTGTATCTGCCTTTACCAAAAGCGATTGTGAAATTGGAGGAAAAACTGTTTGATGCTGCAAGTGAAGGATACTGGAGTTAATTGCTGGATGTATATACTTTTAAGTTGAGTTTTATTAAAGTAGAGAGCAGATCTCAAGAGCGAAATACTTTTTCCCAGTCTAGAGGCAATAACGTTATAATCACACTATGTCACTGCACTCAGCAGAAAACACATTCGTGGTCTCTCAAGTAGTTATTGACATGCTCATCGAGAATTCAATTTCTTTTAAAATTAACGATTTTTTTTTTTACACTGATTTATGATGTCCCTAGATTCATGTGTAGGCAGTGTGTTGTTCCACGTAATCTATCACTCAGCAGAGACAGCTTTCGAGATCTCTCCAACAGATAAACGTTTTTTTTTAAGTTGAGGCACCAATATGATAAGCATACGTTTCTGGATTCATGTTAGGGTTATTTAT
Source organism: Strongylocentrotus droebachiensis (assembly GCA_035222895.1). Classification (NCBI taxonomy): domain Eukaryota; kingdom Metazoa; phylum Echinodermata; class Echinoidea; order Camarodonta; family Strongylocentrotidae; genus Strongylocentrotus; species Strongylocentrotus droebachiensis. Next base: position 65,279 of record JAVYIG010006725.1, on the reverse strand, counting down.
CGTTCAATTTTTCAAGGAATTCCTGCTTGCGGTGACCCAGGTGAACCTTTGCATGGCTATCGTTTGCCTAATGATAGAACAACCTACTCCGTCGATGCTACTCTTCATTTCACCTGTCAGAAGGGCTATACATTATCTGGAGAAAGTGTTTTAAGGTGTATGAATAATGGAGCATGGAATCATCAAAGACCATCGTGTGAAGGTAAAGTGATTGTTATGTTAATAAATAAAAAATAACAATTGAATCCAATCGCCGTGCGCGGGCTCGCTCTCAAAGGGTTAATAAATACAAAATAACAATTGAATCTTATTTACCCACAGAGTAGCCCCATCATCATTATTAAATAATACTCTTCCTCATGTTCATGTAGGACCTCGAATCATGATTACCCCGATCAAGTACCCAGTGCCTACTTACACCTGGCTGGATACTGGCAAATGTTGATTTATGTCTTGTCAAAGGAGATTTTTTTCCGGGTTGAGATCCGAACCCTCAATGAATGAAATGAGAGTCAAATTAATAAACTAGTATACCATATTTTGTACTCCAAAATGCACGTGAGATCCGTTTTAACGTTTGCAGATGATGTTCCGTAATTCTTAAACATTCTTTATAAATAGTCATACTTTGAGGCAGGGGTTTAAACGCTAGCGTATAGTGACCGACATCAAACTTCAGTAATATGCGGCTAAAAGTATGATTAATACTCAACTCATTAAAGCCTCGGTCACAAATACCGTTGCGGGCTGCTACGAACGCCGTACGGTCAATTTTCAGACCATTTCGAAAGATCTACTTAAGAAGGCCGTACGGAACAAGCGTTCGTAGACCATTCGTAGAGCGTTTGTAAGTTCCAAGATTGGTCGATGGTCTTGTCCAAGATTTTTGTCAACCACGTACGAAACCCTCTCTTCGTAAGGCAGCCGTACGAACGTCGTAATAACATCGTAAGAACCACGTAAGATCTTTGTACATTTCGTAGGGTCGAGAGACAATTCTAGAAGCCTCAAATTCTTACGATGATCGTAAGAACGCATTAAGTTGTTCATAGAGGGCTTTTACGGCGTTCGTAAGAACGCTTTTCGAACGGAGATTTGTATGGCCTTCGTACGAATGACTCCTGGTGTTCGTAAGGCGTTCGTATGGTGCCCTTAAGTTGTTCGTACATATATTATGCAATTTGTGCAGCGCTTTTTTGCAACCCGAAAAAATGTTCCCCAAAATCATAACGTCTTCTTACGAATGACTTGGGAATGTCGTCAGTTACACGTACGACCATCTTGCGAGAACAACAACTGGTAAGATGGCCGTAAGTCTGACGTAAAAAGAACTCAAGGCATTCTTACGAAAAATAAAAAGGCGAACTCCTTAAGAAGGACGTTGAAAGACGTAAGAAACTATGCCCAATCTACGAATCTCCTCGAACTCTGGAATTCGTACGAACAGGGAGATTTTTATTTTATTTATTTATATTTCACCAGGGTAGCCCATTCAACAAAAAGTTGGTTTTCCATGAGGCCCTGTAAAACATGTATATACAATTAAAAAGATAAAACAAACAATTAGGTATGAATACATTAATAGAACAGTATTACATAGTGAAAATAAATATACAATATCAAAGATATTAATCAGTGTCAATTATGATGAATGCTATTATAAATAGATCACTTGCTAAGAGAGTAAAGGATTAAGTAAAAGAAGCGAGAGAGAGAGCTTAAAGAAAAATAGAGGCAGACTTGCAGTCAAAAATAATTAAAAAAAGGTGTTCCTCAAAACCTATCCTGATTCAACAGCAAGGTGGAAAAAATATTTCTTAAGTGCCAATTTGAAGGTCTTTACATTACTTATCTGCTTAATATTAGAAGGTTATTTATTCCATAGAGAAGCACCATCATAACTTATTGCATTCTTAAGGTATTCAGTATGACATTTATCAATAATCAGGTCATGACGAGTACATTGCCGTGTGTAAAAATTATGTTGAGTTGATACTTCTTGAAAAACATCTTTGTGAAAGTCTGAAGATAAATCGTTAAGACATTTAAAAACAAATATACATCTAAAATATTTAACCCTCTCTTGAAATGGTATCCATTTCATGCGAGTAAAAATTTCCTTTGATGGGGTATACATATTACAGTTTAAAATCATTCTTGCAGCCCTCTTTTGTAGTTTAGTTATCTTATCTATATGACTTAAAAACCTGTTTCCCCAAATTTCACAACAATAATCATTTTGTGATTGTATGAGACATGTGTATAATAATTTCAGTGAAATGTCATCTACATATGGTTTAACTCTTCTAAGCATGGCAAGTCCGGCAAACACTTTTCTACATAAATAATCTACATGATCAGACCATAATATGTTTTCATCGATCATAATACCTAGACATTTAAAGATCCTACATTGTTCAACACATATATCTTCATACTTTAATGTAATACTGTCATTTTTAAAATGGTTTAATCTTTGTTTACTTCCGATGATCATAAATTTGGTTTTATCAACATTCAAATAGAGTTTATTACATTTTATCCATCTACATATAACATTAAAATCACTTTGCAATTTAATTTGTACATCCGAAAAGGTGGGTCCACTTACATAAAGTGTCGTGTCGTCGGCATACATTACAATTTTTCCATGTTTCAAAACATCTGACATATCATCTATATAAATCAAAAATAGGAGCGGGCCCAAAATAGATCCCTGTGGAACTCCAACAGAAAAACAGCGATCAGTTGATTTAGAATCTGTTATAGCAACATATTGTTTTCTATTATTTAAATACGAGTCAAACCAAGCTAATGATAACTTACTCAAACCTATTTTCTTTAACTTATTTAACAAAATATGTGGATTAACCGTATCAAAAGCTCGTCTTAAATCAATAAAAAGAGCCCCTACAATGAGGCCTTTATCTATGCAGTGTAACCAACTGTATGTTAAAGCCCCAAGAGCCGAGGCTGTAGAATGACCTGGCCGGAACCCGAACTGCGTCTTACTGAGGATATTATGTTCTATTAAATAATCATACAATTGCTGATGAACAGTCCTTTCAATGAGTTTACTTATTGCAGGTACAAACGCATCGTTTATACGAATCTTTGATATCGTAGCTTAAGCAAGGGCTTCGTCGACACTTTCTACAATTTTACCATCAATAAGAACGTCATTCATGAAAGATTACAATAAGGTACTCTCATCTAAGAAACTAGTAATAATTAAACAAAAATAATTTAAATATTGTACTAACACTTTTTTTTACGTCAAAAGAAACGATAGCATCCCTTCATTGAAATATGAATAACGACATGATAGTTATCCAGTCTTTTCTGTTTTCGTGAATAGCTGTCGAATGTGAGGAAAGCCCACCAAACGTCACACTTTCCTTCAAAATGATACTAGGATCAGTGTATCAAGATATAACTCTATACACCTGTCGAGATGGTTATATTCCTGATAATGAACCAATCAGCTTTTGTCGGCATACAGGCAATTGGAGTACACCTAACTTTACATGTACAGGTAAGATGATATTTATTTATTAATTTAGATATTTATTCATATAATTATTCTGTGTTCTTTATACAGGGTAGTGTATTTAGGACATATACACTGCTTTGTGAGAGAGCTCTGTATGTAGGGTAAGTAGATTGGTTTGTTGGTTTATTTTTTAATGATTGCTAGGATATGACTAATACAAATAATAATGTCAAGGTAACCCCTGTGTTAATGGAGGAATTTTCACCGTGAACGGATCATCGTTCACATGTACATGTCCTTCAAGCTACACTGGTCCAACGTGTGAAGAAAGTATGATATACTAATTTTATATACATTAATATTGAAGACGATTGCAAAGACTTTCTAGAAATACACCTAAGAATAATTTCCATACTCTATGTTATATCCTGTACATCCTTCCTCAAGCGTTGTCGCGACTCAAGCATCACCCCAACCGGACTAAAACTCGAGTCTTCAGTCAGCACTCCACGAGCAAAACTGATCATACACAAGGTAGGGCAAGCCCTTGTCAGAGAGCGCATCGCCAACACCCACCATCAACTCCATACCATGGAGCAAGACATCCAAACATCAGAAGTAAACCTCTCTCAACTACTGGAACTGGCTGACCTTCGGAAATGCCAGGCCTTTATCACCTCTACAGCTGGGAAAACTTTCCAGTCAACCCGAAAGAAGCAGATCGTCAAATTTAACAAACTTCTAGCTAACAGCCAGAAATCAACCAACCAGACTACACCAACCGGCACCATGGACACCGTTATCAACCTCAGCAACCATCCACTCACGGAAACCGAACACAAAGTCCTATCGTTAGGTCTCAACTTCGCCGTGTCACCCAACAAGATCCCAAACCCAAACTGAGATTCCTGAGCCGAACCGCAGCGGACAAAATCCCTCACAGCTCAGCCACCACAACCCAACATTAGCAAATCAGAACGAGCCACCATCAGAGATCTACGCTACGCAGCAACCCGTCAATCCACATTCTACAGGCACACAAGGGCAATGCTACAGTAGTTCCGAACAAAGGGGACTACAACAATAAGATCGATGCGCTCCTCGAGATTCCGACTTACAAACAACTAAAGAAAGATCCCACACTAGCAACGGAAAGTAAACTCAACCAGCGACTCCTCTCTCTTCACAGAACAGAAGTCATATCCAAGCCACTTTACTTCAAACTTCGCTCATCTTCAGCTACCTGCCCCATCATGTTTGGCCAGCCGAAGATACACAAAACCTACCATTCCATTTCGCCCCATCATTTCAACCCGATGATCGCCTTGCTATGACACAGCCAAACACCTGACCTCGATTCTCCAACCACTCGTAGGACAATCGCAGCACCACATCAATAACTCCAAGCATTTCGTCGACATCCTCTCCAAGACCACCATACACGATACCTCATGAAATACATGACCTCATGTACTTCTGCCCCAACTCAACTTCCTTCAAATGGCGAGACAATCACTACCAGCAACTTCAAGACGCAGCCATGGGATCGTCTCTTTCACCGGTTATAGCCAACATCTTCATGGAGCACTTCGAAACAACGGCACTCCAGACTCTCTCACAACGCCCTTCTCACTGGTTCCGATATGTCGACGACACATTCGTCATTTGGCCGCATAGCAGACGTGACTTAGACCCCTTCCTCGCCCACATCAACAAGCATCACCCGAGCATCAAATTCACCATGGAGACCGAGCAAAAAAACAGCATCCCCTTCCTAGACGTCCTCGTTACCAAATTGCCATCCGGCAAGCCTGCTCACCAAGTCTACAGGAAACCCACACACACCAATATATATCTTCACCACAGATCTTTCCACCATCCATCCGTACTACAATCAGTCCCCAACACCCTCATCCGCCGAGCCCATCAACTCAGCAATGCCAACCATCTAGACCAGGAAATCCAGCATGTCACCACATCCCTAACTACCATCAACAAATACCCAAGACATAAGATCAAGTCCATGACTCCCGCAAGCAAGCCGGCAGTCAACACCATCCCTGAAGAGAACCAACCCGCAGCTACACCACCGAAACAAACTGTTGTTCTTCACTATATCGGTCAAGCATCTCACAAGATTCAACGTACCCTTCAAGCAGCAGACATCCAAGTTCGACACGGTTCATCCAACAAACTCTATTCGATACTCCACTCCCACAAAGACAGGCATCAAAACCACAAGAAAGCTGGAGTCTACAAAATACCATGCGAATGTGGAAAAGTCTACATTGGTGAAACGGGGAGAAATCTGGAAGCAAGACTCAAGGAGCACAGAACCAGCTTCAGACTCAGCGATTATAAGTCCGCCATCGTCAAACACGCCAACCACACGAAACACCATCGAATGGAATAACAGTCATCTCATTTCCATAATGAAGCACTGGCATACACGCCGAATCCGAAAAGCCATCGAAATTCACCGCCACAACACCGTTCCCCAAGACTCAGGATTATGCATCAACGACATCTGGAAACCCCTCATCAACAAATAGGCCTACCCGGTCAATCATCCTCCACCACCGCTTTCAACACCCCCGCAGACACCCGTACATCAACCACCGCCACCCGCCGAACCCTCAATACAGCCACCAGCCTCACAACTACAATGCACAGCAGACGACAGCAGACTAAAACGCCGCCTACGTCGGGGACACACACAGCGTCTCGCCGACAGCACACCCCACTCATGGATTCGAAACTCCCCCCAAGTCCGCAGTCCGGAGACTCCAGCCCAGACGGACAAGCAGACGGGGAAGCAGACCAACCATGTCCACTACCCGATGACTCAAGCGCACACCGTCATGTGTATTTCCCCAACGTCCGCACCCCGGTGATTTCAGTTAACGCACGCCAGCTATTCTCCACTCCTGACGACGGATAGTCAACCTGTTCGAAACGTCGAGCCACTCCCGCCACCCATCCTCTCCAAGCGCTATATAGTTCTCCTTATAAAAAGACAGTTGTTTGGAAATTTCCAATCTTAACTGGATTAAACATCCATGATAATGTGAGCATCATTTGATATCTAGTTCGAAGCGGTGTTTGAGGCGCTTGAAACCGAGAGGGACACCAATGGCACTATTTACATTCACGTGAATCAACTGATACCAGATGACGGTGTGTTGGTTGATATGAGAGCTTACATAGCCAACAGTAGCGTGACTACACAGGATGAAATGGACCTGCTGTGGAGCGGATTATTCTCTGTGGCGGAAAGCTCTGATGGTTACTTTGACCCTTCCACCCTTCTGATACTAATTACAGGTAAATCTTGCTCAATTGAAATCATATTTAACTCATAGATAGGAGTTCAGTATTTTTCTTATTTCTTAAATTTCTAAATTTATCAGTTTTCCCTCTTCAAATTGGCAAGAATGAATCTTGTCTTCCACGCCTTCATAGTTCGAAGAAGAACAACATTATTAGATGAATCTATGTGAAAGACAATTGGAATATTTTACCAAAATATGCCAATTTGTACATAAAAATAGTGATTTTATATCCTACACTGTGTTGCCAATCTATAAACTATAATGATTAGTTTACAATCCAATTGGTCTTATTGGAGAACGGCGGAATGTACTGCATGGGAATTAGACTTAACATTTTGATAGACTAAAAGTGCTGCAAAAACTTCACCAAAAGGAGACAGTGTGTTGATATGAGTTGAAGCCAAGTGAATACTATATGATCTATGAACGATCCGATTTTGCATTCGATATGAATATTGGAACATGAAAAGTCTTCGTGATTGCGGTTCTGAATAATCATATGAATTAAAGAAAAATAAGAATTTGGGGAAAGCCAGATTTGTAGCGCTGTCAGACCTAGATTTTTGTGCGATCTGAAGAGGCACAAAGTCATGCTTTCCAACCGACTTCAATTAGGCACCAAGGCACTCAAATTTTAGTGATTATTATTCATTATTGAAAACACAGGTCATGAAATGATCTTTGTTTAACTTTTCATATCTAAAGTAATTGCGTTTTCTTCAAAAAATTGATGGCAGTAGAATCGTCTGGTGTGCAGCGGACTTTAACACTATTGCACAGATTCTCAAAAAGGAAACTAAGAGCAATTTAAATATCCTATTGCATCACTTCTTAAAATGTTCAACAACTGCAATTACATATTATGAAATTCAAATTCTCTCTCTCTCTCTCTTAGTTGTATGTCCAAACACCTCTTGGCCATCTCCGTATGGTATTGTCCAGTTTCCGTCAGGAGACCTTCATTCGTGGAGTGAATCGAGTGGAGAATGTCCATGGTTCACCGTCAATGGTACAATTAAACAAATATTTCTGATGTTCCAGTTATAGGAAATTCGTTTCCTTTAGTCTTTAGATAGTTAAGCTTCCATCAGAAAGCAAACCCATGAACGTTTAGATTAGTATACCGGCTGGGAAAGTTCCTTGATAAGATATAACAATCATAATAAATAACAACAGTAGTAGTAATAATGATAACAATGAAAGCAGTAGTAATATAACAATGATAATAAGATGAAAGAAAGAAAGATGATGAAGAAGAAGAAGATAAATATTGCCATGATTGTAATAATAACAATTACTCTAACCCGGGAAGCCTCATCATCATCATTCTGTTCTTTCTAGGGCCCCTGCAATCATTATTACCCCGTGGACTGCTAGGCACCTATTTACACCTGGATGGAGGGTAGCAAATGTGGATTAATATTTTGCCAAAGGACGTTAGTGTCTAACTGGGATTCGAACCCTCAACCTTGATATTGAGAGTCAAAGGGACGAACCAATAAACCCTGACATCACCAATTAATATACCGTGGTAATATGAGACCAATAATATATTTATTCGCAACTTTTGTTTTGCATATATCAAGATGGAGAGCCAATAGCACGAGCCGTCTGCTCCGGTGATTATATCTCTCCTTGTGCATGGGTACCTTCAGATAACTGCGGTGGCAATAAAACAGCTGATCAACTCTTAATCTACTTACGAGAGGTAAACTTCATCTTATTCTAGTCTGTTATGAAGTTTCTGGTATTGTTCGCAGCAAATACATGATCTGCTGGCCCTGTGCAGCTAAGATGCACATGCATCTTAATGCGGAATGTCCTTAACCCTTAAACACTTGAAAATTATATTTTATCAACAAAATCATCTAACAAACTTAAAACTAGAAATTGGAGAAAAAAAATTGGACTAATCCATTCTAGAAGAAAAACAATTATAGTTGTAATTTCTTACTTTGTGATAATGAAATTTTTTTGTGGTAATTAATAGTAGAAGACGTATTGCTAAATTGTTATTGCCATTATTATCATCCATTATTAATATTTTTATCGTTATCATCAACTAATTTTTATTGAATATAATATGATCATTAAAAAAGAGATCTAATTATAATCATTAACCTTTTGATATCATATACAGTAGGCTTGCGGATGCACCATGTGAGAGAAAAGGAGGCTTGAGGAGTCCTGAAAATGGACTCTCGGTAATCTTTCTTGAGGGTGTGTAGTCCTAAAAAAGGACTGTTGGTGTAGTCAGTATCGCAAACCTTTAATTATCGAAAATGTTGAAAATGCGAGACCTCTGTTTTAGTTAGTTTGTGTATCTAATGATGTGTTATAGTGCTAGTTCATATTAACATTTCTTTCACAAAATATAGGCTGATTCTTTTAAGTCATATAAAACTACACTTGTTTGAAGAAAGTATCTTGAATAATTACACGAGAATAAAAGCCGATAACCGGTTAATTCCAACTGTGTGTTTTGTCGATAGAATCTGACGACTGGTGAAAGCGACATCCAGGACGTTCTGTCAGTGTTGACTGTGATCTCCCAAGACACGAATATTACTTCTGCTGGGGTCGGTGCTGCATTCGACATCATTCACCAGACAGGGTCAATTTCTCAACCAACACAAGAGGTGATTTGATCGATTAAAAAAAATATAGAACCATAAGTATAAATTGATTTGATGAAAGATCACCCAGTTGAACACAATTTCTGAATTTCATTATTTTTATCGCTTCAGCGCTTAACAAATATGTTATTACCCCTATCGTCGGATTAAAGCTTGCCTGCACACAATGCATTATCCTCATCATACAATCATCATTATTAGTAATATTATTACAATTAATATAATAACTATTTCAAGTATTATTATTATTACAATTAGGGCCCATTACCAACACCACCACCACCACCATCATTATCATCATCATCATTATCATCATCATCGTCATCATCATCATCATCATCATCTCTGTAATCGTTTGTTCTTGTTTTATGCCAGAATGTTGCCTCAGTCGTTGACATCGTAAGCAACCTGGCTGCGTTAGACCAAGGCGTGACCATGGATGCTGAGATGATGAATGGTGCTGTCAGCAGAGCCACCATGGCCTTACAGAACATCCTTCTAGCCGTCGATGTGCCTTCCAACCAAACCTTCCAACAAGTGGCAGCAAACCTAGTAGTACAGGTATGATGATAAATGAAAAATAAATCATAAATCTGGATTTTAATACACTACCAAAGTGTGACTTCATATACTGGCTCAGTTGTCAAGGTTGCTGGTTCCAAACAATTTTAGCTACACAGTGGTGTGGTGATCACACCAGGTCAAAACGCTGAATTTGGCCTGCTCCAGGCCGTTACTTGAATGACTTTGCAGTGAACCTCATGTGCTGGCTCTGTTGTTTAGAACCAGTAACCTGGACGACGAGCGAATATGACGTTAGCACTTCGGTGCTCTATATGGTGCTTAATATGAAATGCCATCTCTAAGTATTTTTACAGATATCATATTACCCAAGTAATTGGGTTCATGAACGCACCATTTCCACAATTTCCACTACCTGGGGAATATGCCTACGAAACAATAATCATGATGGAATATGACAACATGTATCACAAAAGCTCTCTTCATCCTACCAAGTCCCTATTTCCCTCCTGGGATATAGAGTGGCAAATGTGTATTAATGTATTGTCAAATGACATTAGTGCTGCATGTGTCGGGGATCTAACCCACGACCTTAGCATTTCCAGTGGAGTTCTTAAACCACTCAACTACATCACCTATATAGGTATGCTCTTACAGCTCTCCTATCATTTAGAGGTGTCGTGGTGTAGTGGTTCATCCACTCTCAGACCAAGGGTTAAGGGTTCGACTCCCAGCCTGGCGGCTTACCTCGCCATTTCTGAAGAAATCTTTAATCTTACAATGCATTTCTTTAGGTAATCAACTCTGAGTCTGATGGTGTCCGTGATGGGATTGTCTTCTCCATCACCGGCGATGACAGCCAATCCTTTGATGAAAGTGACATCCAGCTATCCACCAACTATCTCGGCAAGGGTAACCTAGGTGGTGTTGTCCAAGCAGCCATCATCATTGGACCAGAGACCATTGATGAAGGCACCATGGGGAATATAGCATTTACTGTGTACCGAGACGATGCATTGTTTGTAATGGACGGTGGTCAAGACGTTCAGGTGGGAAGCAATGAAGGGCGTCGCAATATCACGGTCAATACTAATATCATCGGAGCGAGCCTCGGTACGAGTGAAACCAAACCTCTGAATGATCCGGTCACCATAACACTGGCACACAAACAGGTATGATACAAGTACAACATCTCTTCATAAGCTGTACAACTGCACAATGGGCTGAAATAATGTGCTTCAAATCACTAAGTACAGAAATGAAAAGTGTACTTACTTAAAACCTGTTTTTATTGTGCTTTTCTCTCAAAACAATTGTATATACTTCCAGGGAAATGCAACAAATCCGCAGTGTGTCTATTGGGAATATTCCGCTAATGCTTGGTCAAGCGATGGCTGTGTTTTGACAATCACTTCCGAGACACATACTGAATGCCAGTGTAATCATCTAACAAGTTTTGCTGTTCTTATGGTAAGAACATGAAATAATAATGATGATAAAAATGTAGATAAAGATAATAACAATAATACTAAACATAATACAAATAATAATAATAATAATGGCAATAATAATGGTAGTGATAATAATATTTAAAGGTAAATTATTCCAGAGAGTTGCACAGCCATAGCATTATTTGCATTCTTATATTATTCTGTATGACATTTACTTATGATATCATCGCGATTTGCACATTGTCGGATGCTAATATTATGTACTGTTTACATAATCCCCTACGACAATTTAGAATCAAATTAATAGATTTAAAAATCAAGACGAAATCGGACGATTCGTTACCTTTGATTCGTGGTTCTTATCAGCTTCACCATCTAACAACACGTCATCCTTTGGAATTCGCATATTCCGATCCACTAATCTATTCATATTCATAATAGTACTGTTGATACTTTGTGTCAAAGTCTACAGATAAATCTTAAGACATTTAAAATCAACTATATACATCTATCTCCAAATTGGCTTATTCTATTTCCACATTTTGTTGCCTTCTGTTTCTCATCAGGATGTGAGTGGGATCCCCAGAAGATCAGAGAGAGTTGAACAAGTGTTTAGGATTCTGAGCTACATAGGATGTTCTCTCTCTATTGTAGGCCTCCTGGTAACCCTGGCTGTCTACATCACTGATAGGTAAGACTTTGAGGAAATCCAACATATACATAATTCTACTCTAAAAGAAGGGAGAAAACTCAAAGAAGCAGGCTGCTGAAAATTGTCAACGAAATCGGACCCCCAAACTAAGATTTGTTTAAAACGTTGCAACCACTACATATGCATTTTAAATTGACTGAATCGGTAATGTCCCTTTAATGGAGTCCGTACAACATTCCCAATTTCTGCTACACACGAAATAACTAATATTTCATTTTCTTTTCAAAATGTGTGAATCAAGAGGGTCTTTTCCTTTAAAGAACTTTTTATAATGTGCTATCCATGATGATTCTTGAGTAGTGCCGCAAAAGAGATACAGAAAATAATGATATCTTTGTGTACAACAAACGTTCCTGGCTACGTCACAATCCACTGATTGAATTGTCAAACAGTCATAACTCTCATTTTATTAGAATTATTTATTCAAAAATTCGGTATTCTGTTTCTCTAATTTGTCTGCTTTCGTACTGATAACTATCACAAAGGTTGGATTGCCTCTAAACTTCCATGTTCCTACCCTTTTCTATCAACAAACGTTCTCAACACTAAAGTAGACTCCAATTGTCCCCCTAGTTTAGTCAGTCTAGCGTTTTACCTCATTTTGGTATATTACGAGAGAAATCTTACTCTATTAACACCCACTTTAATTATACCTTTTTTCGGGGGGGGGGTCGAATACACAAGAAGCTTTATGCTTTCTAAGTTGTTATTAATTATTAGCCCTAGCTTAGTCTCCTTTATTTTTTGTTAGGTCTTCCCTCTAAATATATAATCGAACGTTGGTAAAGTTAAAAGCTAAATAGATATCTAAACTAGCCTTTTAAAGAGTACAGACGCTTTTTATAGGAGTAGTGGCTACAAGTCAGATGCTTCAGTTGTCAACGCATACTAGAAATTGGAATGTACTTAGTAGGTCAGCATATTCAACTCACCTACTCCGCTCTGAAAACATTTAAATTTGTTCATACTAAGTATCTGTTTCTCTTTGCCCCAGGAAACTTCGTTGCTTGCAGCACATCCGAATCTTAATGTGTCTCTGCATCACGCTCCTCTTCCTGTACATCTTTTTCATCATCATGACAGCACTCGACCGATATCCTGGAGAACCTGAGGTTGGTCCAGGTCTGTGTGGAGTCATCGCCGCTGTCCTCCACTTCACCACGCTCTCATCGATGTCATGGATGGGCGTTGAAGGGATAAACATGTTCCTCATGGTTGTCCGTGTCATGGACTCCTATATCCCACTCTTCATGATGAAAGCCTCCGTCATTGCATGGGGTAAATTGCTGTTATAACTTGTTTGACCAGAACCCTAAAGGCCTATTGTCATGCAACTATGTTTTAATAGGGCCTTGCACCATACAAACATTGCTTCTTTAGCATGCTCCTCCGTTTCAGTGTTTCAATTATTGAATTTCTATGTACTTTGTACACGCTTATCATGTTCATATTAAATGGAAATCAATAAATACATCACACCTTGCTAAACTTTGATCATAGTAGGCCTTTACATTTTTGGTCTGTTTGCCTTTGCTTACTGGAACATAATTTCGCGTTTGTTTTTATTCTTCAAATTCTTGTCTTATTTTTTTTTTCCTCATCTCATTTTTTTAATAGAGATTATTAATTAAATATGTGATATCAATGTATTTGTATGACAGGAATACCTGCTGCGATAGTGCTCCTTACTGGTGCTGTCTCGAGACAGAATTATTCAAACTCCGACTAGTAAGTACTCTCTACATTATGCTCATGCTATATCCAACAAACATTTATAATAAAGTATGATCAAATTATCACTCTTTGTTTAACACGTTAAAGTCTCAGGAGTATTGGTGAATGTGTCGTTGTCTAATTTCTTGTTAAGACCATCGTGTTTCATTACCTGATATGCAGTCATTTATTGAGTTGAATCTAATTTAGCTCATTCTCAGCTGCTGCGGTAACAGAAAAAAGAAATCTTTCAGATAAAACAAAAGTTGACTGGAAACTACAACTATTGAAATTAGTATAAATGTACGAAAACAAAACAAAAACTCCAAGGAAATCGAACTAATCGTCAAACACAAGACTGTCAATGAACATTACGCGGTATGAGTATGCATGTCATTTGTATTTTTAAGAAAGTTGTTGCTATTTTGATCACATTTTGTTATATAAACAACCATCCGTTCGACATGATACAGATTTTCTCAATACGAAGATGCGATTGGTAATACAAGATCAAAGAATTGGAGGGACTAAAGGCTTTTCGTCTTGCACTCATCAGAGTAGGTGGGAAGAATAATTTCCGATTTGTGTAACTTTGCATCACTGCGGTTAATTCGGATGAGTGCAAGTTGAATATCTTTCGTATGTCTTTATTCAATGCTATTTTTTGATTTCTGCATCATTTTTCATGCATGCATATTACCAGAATTTAGACTTAGCATTTATCCATCTGTATATTAGGATAATTTTTTACCTTTTCAATTGTACAGCTGTTTTCTTCAGAAATGGCCACTCGTCGGCGGTTTGCTCATCCCTATGGCCTTCATTCTCGCTCTTAACCTGATCATCTTCGCTCGCGTTATGCATCGTCTCGTGCGCGTCAAATCGGGTGGCGGGAAAGCTAGCGAGTTAAAATCAGAAGCCCGCCACGAGATCACGCGCCGTCTCAAAAACGGGATCGGCGTCCTCCTCCCACTTGGTTTGACCTGGCTCGTTGGATACTTCACCGTGATCGAACAACTCAACCTCGCAGTCCACGTCATCTTCATCCTACTCAACTCTCTCCAAGGATTCTTCATCTTTGTTTTCTACGTTCTCCGACAACCGCAAAGCCGTTCGCGCTTGCGGGAACACCTGGTTTGTTGTTTCCACGATTCATTCTCGGTGACAAGGTCAGGTCCTATGAGTATGAAACAGACGACGAAGACAGTAACAGATAATCCAATGGCAGGTAATGAGCCTTTTTTGAGCAAATCTGATATCGATTAACATGTCTATAAAGAAAATTAATGCATTACCCTGAATTAATCACATTTCCTTTCAACATTGAATTGTGGTACAGGCCCACTCATTTATAAAGCTTTGAGTCTAGTCAACAACAAACAATTTGAAAGAATTATCTCTTTTATTGTACATTCTGTTTCTTTGAAAATTGTGTTTATACTGTCTATTTTGTTAAACACCGACTCAACAAAACTTTTAATATTGAAATTCGCTGATATAATATCGAAGCTACAAAATGCAAATTATAGAATGCTATAATCAATTAAATATTTCAAATGGTATTCATAGATAACATTAAACAAAAACAAACGATTTAATGTCTATTGCAATCAGGAGGGGCGTCGGATAATCTTTCAAAGTAGGGGGTGCACCGACAAAAAAAATACTTTCCAGACAAATTGGGCACCTACAAAAGGAAAGTTTCATGGCGAAAATATACAATATTAAGACATTAGTATATACCCCTACATTGTGATTACTTTATCAGGGATAATTTCAATGTTTTTTTTAATTCCTTCTCTTTTCTCTTTACATGGTCCAACATACTCTTTAAGAATCATATTTTGCAGTTTGGTGTGATGGTCCGCATATGTATTTGCGAATGAGCAAATATCTAAAAACTTGTGAGGTCGCAGTGTGAACAATTACTGTATGTAAAGAGGGAAACAAATCCCGATAGGATTTTTAGCACCATTTAATCATTAAACAAAATTTTGCTCTTGGTCGCTTTAAATTAGGAGCTCATTTTATGGTGAAGGCAGGGGGGGCACATATCCAAAGGGAAAGGGATGTTTATAATAAAAGAAAAAGAGAACATGTAAAAGTAAAAATGGGAGTTATCGGAGGTGAAAATGGGTCACTTTTCGCGAGTAAGAAGAAATGCCATTATGAGAACGGAAAAAGGGCACTTATTACAAAGGAAGGGCCAATTATCAGAAGGAAAATGGCACTAGACAGGATAAGGGGCACGTGTCAAAATAAAAGGGGCACTTATTACAGAGTTAAAGGGGGTCCCTCTCAAATTTGAATAAGGGCACTCATCGGCGATGAAAAGAGGAACTTATAAGAAAGAAAAGAGGGGATACAAAGGAAAAGAGGCACTTGTCAAATATAAGGGACACCTCTCAGATTTAAAAAAAACAATTATAAGAGGTGAAGGGGCACTTATCACAGCTGGTAAGGGGCACTCACCTGAGATGAATAAGGGCACTTATGGGAAAGAAATGGGGCACTTGTTACAAACGAAAATGGGCACAGGGAACATTCCTCTGTAGGGTCATGCATTATGGATCAAGGCATGCCCACATATAAGATTTGTTTATGTCGGGGGTCGGGGCATAATGCAATGAATTATTGATAATTTATTGAATTTTTTTTTTTATTTGTAAGGGCGGCGACGTACCCTAGCCTCCGCTGCGTACAGTCATGATTCAGTGGCTAAGCAATGGCCTCGTTACTGTGAGCCCCCAGGATCAAAACCGTGTCGACGTGCTATAGTAGTGCCCTTTTATGAGGCATTAATCCTCATTACTGTCAGTTATAACTTTGAAGGACGTAGGTCCCCTTGTTGATTAGCATAGTAGCATATACATGCTTTAGCAGTCACGCAAAAAAAACACTCACAAATTATTATTCAATAAAATCTGAGAATGTATACTATTATTTAGATCTATTAGGAATAAATCATTGTCATTATCATTTAATAAATTGGGGTAAAAATAGTTATTCCACCATTATGACCAACAGTGTAATACCTAATACTAATATTACCCGACAACCGTGCATGTCCCCATTTTTGCCCAATACATATAGGCTTGTTCAGATATGACCGGTAAACCGTAGCCAAAAAATAAATAAAACGGACTTGTATGTTTTCACTTATCTCTGTGTTAATATGAGATACAGAAATGTGAAGCGTATTACACTTTACGTCATTATAATAAAAAAAACGGCTGTGCTTTTGCTGCACAATATCTAAACGAGCCTTAATGGGTAAAATGTTATCCAGCTGTTTTGTAGACTGTGAATGATCATGGTATGTTTATATAGTCAAACTTGTGTTTTTATTGTCTTCATTCTTATGTTTCTCGGTTCAGATTTGTTATGTTCGTATGGTATGTAAATAATGGTTTTGTTGTGTCGGGGCCTAATGAATAAATTGAGTAGATAGATATGATTTTTTGACTCACAAAGATATATTATAGACACTTTATAACATTGGTAAGTTGGTGGTTGTTTGTTAAGAGGGCTATAATTATAGATACATAATTTTGTTAACGTTTGCTCACCCAGACATGTCAGATGTATATGAATATATAATTGTCTTTATATATAGTTACAGCTAATTTACAGCTAACTTAGCGTTTCATTGTAATCTCTTGAATATTCTGTTCGCTTAAATGTCGATTCATATTTTCTTGTGGTGGTGGTATGTAGATAATTGTTTTTCACATGTTTTTGTTACTTGATATCATTCAGTTTACCCAGAATACTTTGTAATCATTGATTGATGCATGGTTGATGCTGGTTTTTCAATAGACATACATGTATGATGAGGAACCCTATATGTTCTTATATATTCGTCTGTAATCTCATGTTATTCATTATATTATATAGAGTAAGTTTGAAAAAAAAATCATCAAAATCCAAACAAGAGCAATGTTATTTTTTGCGAGAAAAGGCGGCTGTGTCATTGTAACGTAATACAAGGTAGAAAGATCTGCGCGCACATTCATTTTACATTCAGTTGTGGAATTTTGATGTGAAAGATAGTATGTTTTGGGTTGAGAATAAAAAGAGACTTTTCTCACTTTTTTTTTTATAATTCATTTGTATTTTTTGTTGTTGCATGAATATGTTTGATTTAATAGAGACGAAAAATTCATCTTCGTTGGTGTTAAGTTTTCATTAGATTCATGCAGTTATGAGTATGTGCAGATAAGGGCACTACACAGACTTGGGCACTGTAGAGTCCATACCGATGTTCATTATTTCCTTCATGACCTTTCAGAAAATAAACTGTGACTGTTTCCTTTTTCTGAAATGCTATAAGAACTGTAGGAGGCTGTGAGGAGCTTGCAATATGATTTTTATAGCCATACAAGTTGTGGAGGTATGTTGCTTCGTTTGGAAGTAGAACAAAACGGAGACATAAAACAATGATCAAAACAAAATTAAGAAGTCATGCGGCTTTTCCATACAAATATGACTTTTTGCACTTTTTGATGCAGTCAATTCCCCTCATGATTCATCCACAAGTGTCACTTCCAAATACGGCCTAAAATGACCTAATTTAACCCTCGTTATCAAATAATCGGAAGATAACACAATGTAATTTAAATGTAACATACATTTGGTTTCATATTTCTGCTATCCGATTGTCAACAACCATAAGGACATATGTAACACAATGTCAGTTTGTACGCAAACCTTAATGCCCTTTTGGATCTCAGCAGATGGTTTGACGATGAGAAAGGTAGCGTCACAAACTTTAAATTTGTTGTCCTTGGCCTTTATTCTACTGAAAGTCACATCGGACCCTGGGCTGAAGGATTGTTTTTTATAAAGTCATATCGAAGGAAGTTTAAAGGTCCGATTTTTCGAATGCAATTCTTCTGCTTGGGCAATACACCGTTTACTAACATTTATATTTATGTATACTTTTTAAACAAAGGCTTTTCTTGCTTGAAGTTTGCCCGACATAGCAATAAGTAACGTATGCAGACTGGATTTCAAGTATTGTAGATCATACATAAATGTATAACACTAGTAAACCGGTATGTTTAGTATTGCAGAGATACAAGTCATATCAGGACAAATTGTAAGCCGTGCATGCACTTCATATAGCTTTTATTTTTCGCAAGTGAATGGTGCTACCTCTGAAATAGATAGAGAGAGAGATGGGGAGGGAGGGAGGGACAGTGAGGAAAGGAGGGGAGAGAGAGAGATAGAGAGAGAGTGAGAGAGTGAGAGAGTGAGACGCAGGGAGAAATTTACTTAAATTCGCTTTAAATTAGGGGTGCATGTTATGGAGAAAGGAAAAGGGGGCAATAATCAAAAGGGAAAAGGACACCTTTTAGAAAAGAAAAGAGTACGTGTCAAAGTAAAAAGGGGACTAATTAGGTTTGAAAATAGAGTACTCCTCGCACGGTGAAAGAGGCACTCACCAGAGATGAAGAAATGGAACCGTTTTGTTGAAGAAAAAGAGGCATATATCAGATATTGATAGGTACATTTATCAGAAGTGAAAAGGGGCATTTATGAGAAGGGGAATGGGCTCTTTATAAAACAACATGAGGGCACTTATCACAAGAAAAAGGGGCACATGTCAAATAAAAGGGGCAATTATCAAAGATGAAAAGGGGAACTCATTTAATAGAAGGCGAAACGGCAATTCGTAAAAGGAAAAGGGGTACTTGTCAAAGTTAAATGGGCACCTCTCGGATTTCAACAGGGGCAATTATAAGAGGTGAAGTGGGCACTTAACAGAGGTGGAAAGGAGCAATTCTCTGAAATAGGGCACTTATGAAAGTGGAAAAGGGACACTTGTCATAGTAAAATTTGACACTTTTCCTATGCAAAAGGGGGCACTTTTGGGGTACTTAACAAAGCGGGAAGCCACTGTGCCCCTGTCCCTCCCTGCCGGAGTGCCACCTCTTGAATGGATTTCAGATGACTATTAAAACAATTATGAAAGATTATCGTATTATAACAAGTTTTGTTATAAGTTGAGATTAAATTTCAACAAGATCGCGAAACATAGAGTAGAAATAATATACATAAAGTCAATGAGCTGTCGATGAATAAATAGATGAATTAGAATTGGCTACAAACAAATTATTGCAAATTGCAAAATAAATTTAAATTTAAGTAAGCTCATGAGTACAATATTTCATAATTATTGTATATAACGTCAGAACTAATTAGGATATGTATCTCCATAAATTTAGCAGTTTATAATGAAATTGATAATAATAATGGATAACAAAATTTTTAAAAACAGGTCAAAAACATTACATAGATTCAGAATCGAGTTGTGAGTGATGGTACTATGTATCGTCTGTAGAGAGACAGAAGGGCGTTAACTCATATTCATAACATAGACCCAAAACCCTCTCAGCTCTCAACAGACGATATGTCATATAAATCTTATTGGAATCAAATTAAGAAATTTACAACCTGAGCCTAGGCTATGGAACATGATTTCGGGTCTGTTATACAAGTAATAGCACTTAAAGCAAGTGACAACTTTAGGAAATGTTTCAACATCCAGTGAGGAAAATGAGTATATAATATGAATATCACTTTATGAAAGTCTTGTAAGCATGATAAGATTGATTAAAAGACTTCTAAGTTTTCAGCCTAAAGCCGAACGAACACTACACGATAGTCCTGCGATCCGATTTTCGAAGACTTAGCAATCGTACGAGATGGGAAGCTAAACAAACCTCATCTTGCTTATTTTAAGCTTCTAAAATAATTTTAAGAATACTAACAACCAGAGTTTTAGAGGAATTGTAGTGCAGTGAACTCTTCTTCTCAGTGTTTTATATGATCACAGAGATTACGCCATCTAGAGTCCACAGTATTATACATGTAGTATTAGCATCATTATCATTATTATCGTTATTATTATTTGTATATTATTATACGGTGTGTTTTCCACTCAAATGCGCACCGTGTAAAAATGTCTCAATTGATTTTGGATAGCATAACATGACTTATCCTTCATATTATCTGATCATTTTTTTAGTGAGTGGCAAGACATTATATATTACAAGTTTAATCAAGAACAATTATTCTTTCAATGGACATATTATTAAAAAAAAACTTTACAATGTACATAAATATTGTTAACCCCATTTTCTAAGTAAATCACACTTTCTTGTTTTATTGCGTCGACTTTAGTGTGTAATAGTTTTAACTTTCAAATGTATATTAAATAGGTACATTACATCAGACTCACACTTAAAATTATTTTAATTTGAAAGGTCTTTTTCAGATAATATATATCCGGTTAAAATATTAAAATCATGATCTTTTAATTTGTTCTCGAATGATAAGCCAAAGCTGACATTTGTAGTAAAAAAACAAAATGCGTGTGGCATTTACCTTTATACTATTCTTTGGTATTTTCGCAAGAGTTTTAGTATTGATGCCATGCATTAACACCACAATGCCGTATAAAATATTTTGTTTAAATGGCTGGCCGGTCTACAGTAATAGGCCTATTGAAAATCCTTAAATGCGCATAGTCATAGAGCCGTTATGTATGTGATATGCGCTATATTTGAGAACGGCATATGATTTTTCAACACTCAGGTGGGGGGGGGGGGGGCACGTCAAGGGATTGTTGATAAATGTTACATCGAGAAGGTATATGGCAATCTCCTCCTAGACAGTGTGTATAATAAACCATGTAATATGTAAATCTAAAACTTTTACTCACTGAAACACCGTGGACAGCAGCTTCTCTCATATTACTAAACCACAAGAGCACGGGTTAATCCTAGGTCAGTTCGTATTTAGCAAGGGTACAAATATTCAATTCAATTCAATTCATTCCATCATATGGAAACGTTGTATCATCCGCTCAATCTGACTTGCGTGCATAGAACAGATAAGCATTTTTCCACGAAAAAGTGAAGTTTTCTAAAATGTGCGTTTCTTTCCAGCATTGGGGCGCCCGGAATTCAATCGGGTAACATTTCATAAAGTATAATATAAAAAGACCATATGCAAATTTTCTGTACTTTTGTCGGAAAAAATACATTTATCCAGCACAACGTCGTCTCTTTTTGCGTTGGAGAAGAGCAAATAGCGAGTTTCAATCAAACTTTGGCCGCTATCGCAAGCTCTCACTCGTTTTACTGTGGTCAAGCGACTTTGGGGCAAGCGGTTAATGAAAATACTAATCGTTAGCTTTCTTCTGGTAATAAACTTGTTTTGATTGATTGTATAATTTTTTAGGAATAAAGGAAACAAAAAGGCTCGACCAATAACTTATCAGTGTCTGAATTGACCTTTTGACCTTGAATTCCCTGATGCAAGCGCACTTATGACGTCATCTTCGCTAAATCGGCGTCTTTTATCGTAAAATGCGACACTTTCACAATGTATATACATCTTTTTTTAACTATTAGTAAGATTTAACATATTTTTTCTGATATCACTGAAGTTTTGGGTTTTATTTAATGAGTAATCTTAAAATAATAGCCATTTTACTGTTTTAATTTACTGGATCGTACCATTCAAGTCGCAGGGTAGAAAGATGCATTTTCCAACCGCGCCAAATTTAATTTACGTTCCGACATTCTGTTAAATGGGTTCGTGTTGTTAGGAATCCACTGCTTTCTGCTCCAACAAACGTCCACATGCGGAGTCGTTTATCAACTAAATTATTCAAATTCATGAATGCTTCCTAGCTTCCCAGGTGTTTGTGTTGCTGTTGAAGCATTTCATTCACCTGCTATCATTATTTGTACTCCAATTGCCAGAACGCAAATTTCATTTTGGTTTTATAGTTTCATCGGAGTCGTTTATCAACTATATGTATTCAAATTTATGAATGCTTCCTCCCCAGGTGTTTGTGGTGTGTATGCATTTCATTCACCTGTTATTATTCTTTGTACTCCAATTGTTAGAATACAAAATGCATTTTGGTTTTATAGTTTCATGCAATAAGTAAGTCAATAAAAGAGTTCTGCACAATAAAAACAATGTGTGTCCCTATTGTACAATGCAATGTGTCCCCTCATTTTGTAATAGTTAATTTACCCATTCACATAATGGAACTACCTGCCCGATGAAGCCAGTGGCCTGTGACCCCTGAGCACTCAACACCGTATGGGAGTCAGTTTGTGATAAACTTCTTTTATGAGACAAATACAAGCAAACGTTTCCATATGATTCACATTTGAATAAAAAGAACAATCACAATGGCAATAACATGTAGACCTACACTAAAAGAAAAAAATAGCAAGTATTACAGATATGTCCCTTTTGCAGCCAACATCAAATTCTGTAGAACTTTGCATGAATTATGAATATGTCATGTATGTCCTATCTGTGAAATTTAAACGTTAGCAGTGTCCTAATATTCAAATTATGCAAGGAAACCTGTTTACTTGCTAGACTCATCACTGTCAGACACTATTGAGTGACCGACTGGCTTTTTTTCTTCTTTGGTAATAACATACATAAAATGAGCTGTAAAGGGTACATGAGCATTTGTCTACATCAATAACCCACTTCTTGTAATGGCAAAAAATAAACTGATTGAATCTTTGCGCAGCATAAAATGTACGACCATTCGGTACAATGGTCTGAAAATCAGACTATTTCTTACTGGCTATATAGCTCTTAAGTCGATTCGACAACTAATAGTCTTTTTTCCCCACTTAAAGACATTTTCAAGCTCTTTTTTGAGGGAAGTTCTAAATTAGTATTATCTTTCATTTGTTGGGCCTGCAAATGGGACATAGAACCTTTACAGCACAAACAAATTCAAACCTGGTGGGATTTGCAAAGGCCGCAAGCCTATCAATGGCAAACCCCATTACAAAAAAATATGATATATATGTATATATATATATATATATGAAACAAACAAAGAAGAAACAAACACAAATGACACTAGACTTAAATAAATAAATATTGTTGATAATCTTGTGAGGAATTGTCTCAGCTACAACATATCAATATTTAGAAGAAAATTGATCAATATTTGCAGAGACACAATCATTTTCCGTAAATATGCTGACGTCATAATATGCAAATTCGTATTTTGAGTTCCAAGGTCAATATGATAATGTCAAAATATACTTAATGGCCAAATGAGACATGAAATCATATCTCCGACTTATACTCTTTCTAAATATGAAACAAATGAGGGTTCCTTTCCAACAAAAGAGCTATAATGGATTTTGTATAGGCATATTTTTGCTCATACATGCTATGTATTACAAGAGCTCGCGCGTACAGTAATATTAAACAGACGCTCATTCCGTTATTAATAGTGATAAAGAGCTTAACATGATTTCAAATTGTTCGTACAAATATGAGGAATATTCTGTCCAAAAAAAATTTGGAGGAATTATTTTTCGTTCGGCCATGACGAACGAATACGTGCAAAAATGCGTGTTTCGCGCGATTTGTTATGAAATGCTTATAATGGCCTGAAACGTATGCACACACAATTTAAGACGATTTTGAGCAATTGAACATTTTAAGCGCGCACATACGCGTACGCGCATTTATTGACCTGAAATTGACCGGACGGATATTGATCTTAATCTTGATGAATATGAGTGAGAAATAACTTTCCGATATGAAGATATGATCATAAGTTCATTTTTCTCAAAATGGCGCCTGGATGACGTCACGATGACTTTGAGTCTTTGAAAAGTCACGCAGTTCTAAGTTAGTCTAAGATCTATCATCATTGAAAGATTGTAGCATGTTAGATCCAACAGTATACCGGTAAAGGCTACATAAAGCATGCTAAAAGAGTTCATCTACCAGTTTGAAAATGCTACTCCTTTGCCCTTCAAAATACAAATGACGTAACGTCTGGGGTTTTAGAATGTAGCGCTCGAATGTATCCTAATTTCAAGAAATACAATTCCTTATTTTGATTTGGAATAAAAGCTTTTTTTAAATGCAAAAAGACAATGCTTGCTAAAATCGTAACTTTTAGAGCACTTTCATATTTGTTTTTGCTTAAAGTGTTTTTTTTTATATAAAAACCTTCTGTAAACCAAGAAACTTAGGCGGGCATGAAGTGTTTAAGAATAGATTGATTGTTCCACTTCCAAGAATGACGCGAAATTATCAAATCACGACTGAGAGCTTTATTTGACTACTCAGGGTGGATGACAAGGACTTAATAAAGCAGCTCCCATCCCATGTCCCCTCGTTGATATTGACAACCCGCAACTGGTGACATGTTTAAACAAGTGTCGGTCTTTTATAGCTATGGTTGGTATACGAGATAGTAACTGACCATTCTGAAACAACAGTTAACTTTTACAATTCAACAAAGGGTCTTGCCGTGAAACTTGCTATAGCAGCGTGTGTAGTTTAGAAGAAAAATGATGTCCCCTATGATTTTGGTTTAACCTTACTAATGTATTATTTATAATAATAATAATAAGGATATATAGATTTATTGAGCGCATAATAAACAGAAGTTTCTTAATGAGCTTTACAAATTAAAACAATAAGCATGTGCAAGTATATTTAAATAGTACAAGATAGAAATATAAAATCGTTAAACTAAAGATATGTAGCTAAGAGTATAAATTCATTACGAGAAAAGTTAATGCAGATAGCAAATATTTATGAAAATCAATTAGAGTGACATATTCAATTATAATACATTACATAATTAAGTGGTCCTGGTTTCTTTTAAATCTCACTGTTTGTTCTATAATTCCAATGTCTTCGTTTTCATCACAGAAAGTCCAAAGGGAAATTCATTACCATCTGGAGGTGAGTAACTTCGTGATTATCAGAGAATTATCATGATTGTTATCATCAATATCTAATCGGCAATGGTACATGTCAAATGCGGTTCTTTAAAAAAACGTTGTTTGATGTACATTTGAAGAAAATCACGAATACAAACGTTCAAACATCACAAGAAAAGAACACACTTGTATGTTAGTTCGTTCTGAAAAGGAAAACATATTTTTGTATTTGTATTTGTATTTATTAACATTTATTTCCTTCTCAACAGTACAATATGAAACACAATGTATATATACATGATATATGTAACAATTATTTCAACATAGAGTATACAGTAAATAATTCAGATACGGAAGGAGGCGAAAACCCGGAAAGCATAGCTTGAGTTGGGAACGCCCATAATAAATTAACACAGTTACCGAAAGAACATAATAGATATTATTATGAAAATTACATTTTATATAACAGAAAGTTGATAGGAAAGAACAAAAATAGTAAATGGAACAGAGAGAAGAGGAAAAAAAATGAGGAGAGAATTAAGTATAGGAAGGCATGTTCACTTATAAAGAGAAACGTTACCTCAATTGAGCTGTGCATGTGTCTGTGATTACATAATAAAAATAACGAAGTACTACAATTTTAAAATAGACAGCGGGTACATATCATAACAAACAAGCAAAATCGTCAAACAAACAACAGCATTATCCGACAGCAATAAAACATATATAATGAATGCAAAGTCATTTATTAAAGATGTAAACAATCCAATGTTTAAAACAGAACATTGTGAAATAGTTATTACAAAATGCATTCCTTCATGTAATATACAGCGATCATGTACATAAAGGCTACTCAACACAAGGGAGAGGACGGGCTTCTTCTTTTTACAGGTTTCAATATATGAAGTAACATTCAATGGAAATAAAATATGTTTGCGCTAAATATATATACACACAATGCATATCTTAATATTATTCCTCTTAAAAGCTATTGCAGGTGGAGGCTTGGTGGTCATCCTTTTCATCTTAGTGGTAATCGTTTTAACCACCGTCTTGTTCAGAAGGTATATATATATATTTATATTTTAAACAAAACCTTAGTTTATTATTAGTTATCATTATTGGTACACAGTAATGCCACTTTTCTTACCTTTGCCCCAAATTCACCTTGATTCTATGTTTTTACATTTCGGAGGCATGTTTTAATTTGGCGATCAATGATGAAAATATAAAAGATCACCCCCAGTCCAGAACTATTTGATATATGAACTGTTCCTTTTTTCAACACACGAAACTTGTTTTTAACCAAAAACACACTCTTTTGATACAAAATAATTATCAAGATTCCATGCTTCGTCGGGTATTTTTTCTTCTTTAGAGATTGTACAATGAAATCAAGTCTACGCTCTATATCCAAGACTATTAAGCATATAAAACTCCACCTTTGTGCCAGTTGTCATGGTTTGAACGAAACATTCCAAATTCCTTTGATATTACCCAGCATTCGACTGGACCGTAACACCCCCAACTGTAACCAAAAGAAATTAATACAAAACTAGAAAAGATAATCCTTTGTATTTCTACGTTACGTATGTATAATTGTGATATTTCATGAATTATGCACTCTAAAAACTAAAATGTTAAATCAACATTTACCAGTTTCAAGAAGCAAGGAACGTCATTATAATCAACACTTATAACACGAAGAATCGAACAGTGTAAGAGTTCGATCAAGCAGGTCGAATTGGTAATTAACTATTTTGAAAAAGGTCACTCCTATATATCAGAGCTTCCGAATGTTGATTTAGTTCTCTTTGGTAATGATTTACCTACATGCGTCGTGCGGCTAAACCTGTCTCAGCCGATGATGAAAACGAAATGGAGAACTATGCCGCGGTTGCGAACTGCTACGAAGATAGAAAGCCAGCAGACAGTACTCCTCACGAACCATATTATCTAACGCTTGAGCCAGACAGTAATCAAAATGGCGGATTTAGGACTTCCGTTGCCTAGCAACCCTCTCCGCATCTTTGGAAGGGCGTGACCAGTGGCGTACCTGGGGTACTCCGTCAGGGGGGGCAAGCGACCGAAACAAACAAAAAAGGCGATGCTAATTTTCACTTCTGGCGAGCGAGCGAGCAAAAAAAAATCTTTAAGTAACGTTTGGTATATAAACTGGTATTGTTGCAAGTTGGGGGTGGGAACATTCACTTGTTAGCGACGTTAATTTCATTTTTTGCAAACGAGTGTAGCGAGCAAGAAAAAAATCACTTCTTTTTTAATAATTGCCACTTAAACTTGGGTCAATTGTCCCATGCAGGGCGCGGGAACAATATTGTGTTTAGGGTGATTTTATACCCATTTTAGATAGCGAGCCAAAATACATCTTTCTCTCAATGAATTGCTATATATAATTTCTTTCATTGTTGCAGGTAGGGGGCGGGCACAATCGTGTTTAAGGCAATGTCAATCCCATTTTGGAGGGCAGGCAACCCCTACATTCCTCTTTTTAATGATATTGTAACAGGTTAGTGGTGGGCACATAATTCCACGAGCTAGCGAGCGTAGCGAGCGAAAAAAAAATCACTTCTCTTTTATAGGGAAAATATGGTATATAAACTTGGGTTCATTGTTCCATGTCAGGGACGTGATTATTAAAAGCGGTGTTATTTCTATTTTGGCGAGCGAGCGTAGCGAGCAAGCAAAAAAAATCACTTCTCTTTTATAGGGAAAATATGGTATATAAACTTGGGTTCATTGTTCCATGTCAGGGACGTGATTATTAAAAGCGGTGTTATTTCTATTTTGGCGAGCGAGCGTAGCGAGCAAGCAAAAAAAATCACTTCTCTTTTATAGGGAAAATATGGTATATAAACTTGGGTTCATTGTTCCATGTCAGGGACGTGATTATTAAAAGCGGTGTTATTTCTATTTTGGCGAGCGAGCGTAGCGAGCGAGCAAAATTTTTGTAATGATAATTGGTTCATAAATTTCAGATTTTTTTGTTGCAGAGCAGGGCTTACACAATCATGTCTAAGGTGATGTTAATTCCGTTTTGGCGAGCACGAGCACACCAAAACTTCTTTAAATAACGTTTGGTACATAATATTAACTGGTTGTTGCAGGTTGGGGCGGGCACGTTAGAAATTAATAAATAAACTTGTTTTTATTGGTGCAGGTCAGGATGGACGCAATCGCGTTTAACGCGATTCAATTCCTTTTTGGCGAGAGGGCGAAAAAAACTCTTCCATTTTTAATGATATTGTTGCAGGTCAAGGGTGGGCACAATTGTTTCAAAAGCAATGTCTATTCATTTTATTCGCGAGCGAGTGTAGCGAGCGAGAAAAATGAATTAGTCTCTTTTAGTAACATTTGGTACATATATTGTGTGTTATTGTTGCCATGGTTGCAGGTCGGGGCCCGTCGGGGCAGGCACAATTGTATTCTAGGCAATACTAATCCTTTTCTTTTTTCAGGGGGACGAGCAAGTGAAAACATTTAATACAAAATAGGCTAGCAGGCAGTTCGCGCCAGCGAAGAGTTTCGAATTTGTTATATCACTTATATTTTCCTATTTTCATTTGTTTTAATTTTTCAGGGCCGTATGCGGAATATTTTTCTGGTGGGGGAGGGGGAAAGATGCGTTAAAAGTTTTCGAAGAATCTCAAAAGCAAAAGGAGTGAAGGGAGTTCGAGCGACCGAACTGGTCATGAGGGTACTTTTGCATTTTCAAAAGTAGAATTGAAGGATTTGGTATAGGCCTACACTACATTTTCAGGAAAAAAACTGTATGTTTTCAAAATATCTGGGGTCAACTGCCCCCCCCCCCCCTGGTGCGTACGGCCATGGTCTTTTTTTTTTAATTTCCCCATTTTTATTCCTTTTCTTTTCCCTTTTTCTTCCTTTTCTCTTCTTCTTCCTTTTTTCTTTCCTTTTTTTCCTTTTTTCTCTTTCTTTCCTTTTTTTCTTCCCTTTTCCTCTTTTCTTTTTCTTTCCTTTCCTTTCTTTTCTTTTCTTTTCTTTCCCCTTTTTCTTTTTTTCCCCTGGAGCCCGTCAGGGGGGCACTCTGCCCCCCCTGCCCCCCCCATAGGTACGCCAGTGGGCGTGACACAGGATGACACACCCTCTGTCATCAAGGGTTCGAATGGTTGGAATGAAACTGATACCGGTGATGGTTTCGTGGATAATGTTTTATATGGAACAAGTGATGAACAATCTGTGAGGCCGTCATCATTGAATCATAACTCTACTGATCATAAGGCAGCGAAACACAACGCCATAACTACATCTATCTCACACACAAAAATATTTTGAGTAGCGCCCTCTGCAACGAAACTCAACTATCCATTTATATGTTTATGAAATACTTGGATGTAAACAGAAGGATGTCGTAATATTACAAAACATTGGGGGGAAGGTATAAGGCAGAAGAAGCAGTATTTGTAAATTATTTGTAATGGAGGTAAAACGACGTTCCCCCACCCCCTCTCTCTATCTCTCTCTCTTTCTCTCTCTCTCTCTCTCGCACTTTCTATCTGCCCCTTTCTTTCTATCCTCCTTAGATTGTGAATATTATTATAAACAAAGAAGTAATTATAACAAACAAGCTGTTGTTTTAAATAATTTTTAATCAGGGATACAACCTGCTGGACAGAGTAAAGCTTATACAAATATTTAGGTGATTAATTTTTAGATTTTTTTTTAGCAAAGTTTATGTAGAGAATCACATTTATCCTTAAGTACTAATAATCACAAATTAAGTGCAATTCATTGAAAATATAACTTGAAGCTATGCAAGAACCCCTTGAGACTGATCAAAATTACACCTTATATGATTTGAATACGTATACATAACATTATCTCATGACAGCAAATGAAGTCTCATATGACCTGACAGTGGTGCAAACAACTCATTGTACTAGAGAATCATTCTGACTATTTTGATACCAGTTTTTTTACTGGTATATATACTGTCATATTTGTTCCCTATTACTTATTAATTAGATTCAAGAAAATGGATGCCACAAACTTTGAAATCCTAAACGACACAACACTGAATGTTTAATTTGCCAAATTTACATTGATACTGCTTTCACTATAATAATAATCATGTTTAGGCATGTTCCGGCTATGTCTACTACTCATAGAAACTATATGACCTGCAACGTTTACTCATTTTATTTACTTTAAAGTTCTTAGTGTGTACACTTCCTTAATGATTTTCTTACAGGCGTCGTGCGGCTATATATATTATGAACACAACTAGCCTAACATTTGTCCATCCGTGTTCTAATTCGATATAATCTTTCATGAACAATCATCTCTTATACTGCAAATCAAACTTGCTAACTTGTTCCACATAACAAGAGATAATTGGTACATTATTTATGAAATCTATTTGCCTGACAGAAGAAAGGAGGATAACAAAGAAACGTGGTCTTGTTTGAAACAAGAAGGAGAAATAAAAGCGAAGAACATCCTTTAAATCTATGATGAGTATAGAGCTAGAAAGAGAAAATGTATGCCGTTATGGTTGACGTGATTGTGGGCGTGTATGGGAGGGAGAGAGAGAGAGAGGGGGGTAGAACTTAGGGAGTATGTCAGTTGTGGAAATAGCTAGAGTCTATTATGAGCGATGAAGAGATAAAGAGGGGGCGGGCAGATGGAGAGAGAGGCGGATAGGGTAATACTATAAGGATAAAATATGTGTGCATATGAGCGTGGTTTTGATTGACATAGCAGAAGAATAGAGGAAGCAAATAAGGATGCGTGATAATGTACAACATTAATACATCATAAGATAGGGAAGAACATAGAAAGGGAGAAGGAAAGAGTTAGCTAATTTAGTTTTAATATACGAACAAAAGAAGGAAAAAAATAAAAAGAAAGAAAGATTTTAAAAAATTCAATTTCAACAATATTCTACGAATGCAAAGCACAAACCATATATAAGAATACATACACACAATAAATCGAAAGATAAGAAATACGTTCACGAGAAAAATGTCTGCATTCGTAAAGAACATGTAAGCAAAGGAGAAGTGGGAAGTCAGAAATAAAAATACTGGCCTCTGAACGAAACCACTAAAATGGGAAATTGAACCCCATTGTACGTCATAGATACTCTCATTAATCAAATATTTACATGAAAATAATTGACTTGAGAAGTGGTGATTGTAGTGTTGCTTATATTCTATTTCACTTCCTCTTTCTTTTTGTTACCTTAATTCAATAAGCAAACTTGTTTTATTTGGGCTTAAAGCCCCACTGTCCTACTTGTAGCTATTTGCTCCCTCTATATAGAAAACTTTCCCAATCGGTGCCTGTTGGTCCCCCATGATCCTTTTTTTCTTACGTTAGTTGAGAGCTGAGTTAATGAGATAGCCACCTGTCAGTGACCTCGCTGTGTGGTCTAATCCCTTCTGGCCCAGTAGTATTGACGGTCTTTAATACCTTATTCAAACCATGTTAGGTGAAGTGATTGCTTCTACTATTGTATTCTGCCAGATAAAATGGCTTTAAAAGATGAAGAATGTCACAACGCATTTTTCCTCTTTATCAAGAATTAACTTTCTCTTTAAATTCAATACTAATAGGATTAAAGTCCACATAAGCATTTTTGTACGGACGGTCAAAGTGACTTCTCCTTTACACACAAAGCAGAACAATAATGCCGTGCAAAAGCAGGAACAGCCATAAACTGCAGATATTGTGTTTTATGATTAAGTCTCGCGGAACGAACACAATAAATGTATATGTAAACAATTTTGATATGATATGATCGTTCCCTACGGTATATATGAGAGGAATAAACACGGAAGCAAATCAGTCAGACTTGTTCTCTGGTTAAGGACTGTTCATGATAGCCAGGAATACGAATAGACACAACTGTTGCATACGTCATAATAAGTGTGTTCAGTCATTTACTTCTTCTCTTACTGCTTTCCTGACATATCGCCAAAATGAAGTCTTCGTCATATCAATTTATATATGTCGTCATTCACGTAGTCACCTCGTCTCACTATATCTGTAAGTATATATAGGCAGTCATATGTATATATTTTTTTTTAAAGTAAACAGTATATAAAAAAAAAAGTGTCATAGGTTTGGAGATACGCCCCCCCCCCCCCTCTTCTCAACCCCGTCAATTATGAAAAGAACAGAGAGAGACGGGGGAGAGAGAGAGAGAAAGAAAGAGAGAAAGAGACGGAGAAGAATAAGAAGATAGAAAGAGAGAGAGAGAGAAAGATGAGGAAAAGGAAGTGAAAAGAAAATCCTATGAGCCCCCCTTCTCACATCACACTACCTGATGTCTTTGTTATCTCGTATTTAATCTACCTCGTGAGCCTACCCGCATGATATCAGTACCACTGTCTAACGATATTTGTTCAAACAGTTCTCTGTGTGTATTGAAGTCGTACACCCTAATTTGCAATATACACAAACACAATGCTACGTCAATTGCTAAATGTACTTACATTCACAGTAACATTAGGGTGATCACACTGCCTGTGCAAACAGTCTGCCCCGCGAACACACACACACAACAGCAGTCAGTTGGTAGAAATAGCATTTTTTGTAAATGTATTTAAAAACAACTAAACAATATTTTTAAATTTTTATTTCACATATATTTCAAGCATACCTTTAACTACAATTCTGTGTAGTTTCATTGTTATAGGCATGTGGGAAATATGTTAATTATTGAATTAGAATATTGTCTTTTCAGCCATGTGTGACATGGCCCGCTGATCGCCCATTGACTCGCGCTGCTATTCTGCGCGGTGAAAAAATTGCACCTCAATGTATAAAACTCCCCTACAAAAATGCAACATTCTCATGTGTTTCACTCATTGAATCAATTTGTTATTTACACTCAAGGTAGCCACAACTGTACTGGGATCACCAAACTTTGTTTTTTCTGAAATTCAGTCCCTGTGGAATGTTATGGCCTGTTGAAGTGGAATGTTGTGGCCTGTTGAATGGTTTCTCGGAAAATCGTCATAAGTCCTCAAATCTGACATTTTTTGAAAAAAAAAACATATACTGTGATGTAGCTGAAAGTCTACAAATTCTTATCATATGATCGGTTTTTCTGAATAATTTGTGAAACACATGGGGAAATAGCTGTGACGGTGATCCAAGTAATTTCCATCGCCATTATTGTATTGGCATTGCAAAAATATTAGGAATTCAAGGTAAATATTTGGTGTAAATATGATCTATGAATATATGATTTAAAAAATGCCCCAAAAATGAACAGTTTGACTTTCCTAATTTGCATAATGAGTGCGCGGATATATAATTAGCTGAAATGACCTAATTTGCATATTTGATGAATATTCATGATTTTATTTTATTTCAAATGAAATATATTTCCATACCTGTCTGATATACGTAGGTTTCACTGATGTATCATGTTCGGTTTTGATTTGATTATATATGCGCATATTAATTAGGCGGACTTAGTTATTTTCACAACTTTTTTATATCTGCAGATTCGCAAAAATGGCAAAAATGACTTATTTTGTTGGCTTCTGTTTTCAAAACGGTAATAGATATATGAATTTCCTTTTTTGTATTTTTTACCACAAAGATGATATTTTAGTGTCCGAGAAAGTGATGAATTAAGTTGTCAACTTTGTCGAATTATGCCATTTTTGACAATTTGACCATTTCTGGCAGGTTTTTCGGTAATTTTGCGATTTCAAAAAAATGGTATAAAATCACAACGCATTGACCGATTTCAATTCTGTTTTTTGTTTTTTGAAGCTTTCATAAAGCTTGATCATTTGCAATCATCAAATAACATGTGTTTGTTGTAATTATTTTTGGTGTGCTATACCTAGTAACATAATGAAACGGAATGCGTTTTGCGGGTACTTGAGATTTAAAAGAGGATGGAATCTTGTTACCCTGCATATCAACATCATGACAACAGCAACAACTACGACACAAACTTTCCCAACTGAATATAGAATACTTTTACTTTAAATGTTACACTACTCCAATCCGCCCCAGGGTAGGACCCGGGTATTACTTTCGAATCTTTTGATCAATTTATACAAGTATCTGTACCTGTCCTGAAAACACTAGAGCATGGAGCTACCATGTCCAATCCAAAGTACCCTCTGCATCGAGGCCGCCAACAGACGAGACTTGTGTACAACATTTCATTAAATTATTAGAGAATGTAGACGATTCGTTTAACCGTGCTCGACTCTTAATCCTTGTCTAAATTCGGTTTACCCCTCCCGCGCAAAGCGCGGAATTTTTGACGTTTCATTAAATTATTAGAGAAAAAAGACGATTCGTTGTACCGTTTTCGACTCTTAATAAACCCTAATTGTCTGAATTCAGTTTCCCCCTTTAGCGCGAAGCGCGGAAGCTTTGACATTTCATTAAATTATTAGAGAAAGAAGACGATTCGTTAAACCGTGATCGAATCTTAATCCTTGTTTTGATTAGGTTTCCCCCTCCAAGTCTTGACGTTTCATTAAATTATTAGAGAAAGCAGACGATTGAGTGTAATGCTCTCGACTCTTAATCCTTATCTGAATTCAGTTTTCCCCTTCCCTCGCGAAGCGCAAAAGCTTTGACGTTTTCTTAAATTATTAGACAAAGCAGACGATTCGTTGTACCGTTTGCGACTCTTCTAAATGAAGTTTTCCCCACCCTCGCCAAGCGCGGAATTTTTGGCGTTTCATCAAAATATAGAGAAAGAAGACGATTCGTTGCACCGTTTTCGACTCTTATTAAGCCCTATTTATCTGAATTCAGTTTCCCCCTTCCCGCGCAAAGCGCGAAAAAGTTTTGACGTTTCATTAAATTATTAGAGAAAGCAGACGATTGGGTGTAATGTTCTCGACTCTTAATCCTTGTCTGAACTCAGTTTCCACCTCTCGCACGAAGCGCGGAAGCTTTGACGTTTCCTTAAATTATTAGAGAAAGCAGACGATTTGTTGTACCGTTTTCGAATCTTATTAAGCCCCATTCATCTGAATTCAGTTTCCCCCTCTCGCGCGAAGCGCGGAAGCTTTGACGTTTCCTTAAATTATTAAAGAAAGCAGACGATTCGTTGTACCGTTGTTGACTCTTAATCTTTGTTTGAATTTAGTTTCCCCGAAAATGTTGAACCTCTGATTTCTTTAGCTGATAATAAAGGAAAGTGAAACTTCGAGAAAATACAAGTGTTTTAGTTGTAGTCACTCTCAAAGTCGTCACAGCGGATAAAAAGTCACAGTTCGTAGGGAAAAAAAGTTGTCGGCCGACCGACAATAAACATCTCACCGGCTTCAAACTTCTGCATTGATATAGTATACGCGAGGATCGAGCAAGAATACAAACACAGCTGACCCGACACAGCAATATATTTACCCGTGCCTTTCTTGCTCCCTCGACGAGACGACTCCACCCAACAACCCCCTCTCTCTTTTACTCCTACTCCTCATATATCAGGCTCTTACCTCCCCTCTCTCCTCTCTTTCATCCCCCGTTTATTTTGTTTCCCTTTTCTCTTTTTTCTTCTTTTTTTTCCCCTTTCTTTCCTTTCTTTCTTTTCCTTTCTTTCCTCTCCTTTCTCTTTTTTCTTTTTTCTCTTTCTTTCTTCTCTTTTCTTTTTTTCTTTTCCTTTCTTTCCTTTCTTTTTCTTTCTTTCTTTTCTTTTCCTTTTCTCTTTTTCTGTTCTTTCCCTTTCCCTCTCTTTTTTTCCCTCCCCCTTTTCTCTCTTTTTCCCGACGGCACCGCAATTTTACCGACAATATCCTGACAGGTGGGGGTGTCGCCCCCCCCCCCGCCCCTTTGGAGACGCCCCTGGGTACAGGTTATAAACAAACGACAGGACGGGATGCCTGTTATCATCGGGGCCCCACCGGAAACCAATTGAGCTCCGCAAGATACAATGGCCAATTAAAATAAAGCAATTCATATTCTGAAAAACACAAGCTTCCCATGAGGTATTTTGCAGCAGTGTGTAATACATTTAACACCCTTTATATGTATATATTAACATATATACACATACACATATATATTTGCGAAGAGGCAAAAAGCCCCAACCTGCCTAGCATTGCTTCGAAATAAAGATTTACTTGACTGACTGGGCGGGGTCTAGCTGAGTATTACAAGTTAATTGAAAACAAAGTGATACTTTAGGGACTCTTTCTCCTTTTAAGTGTAGGGCCTAATGATGAATGCAGAATAAAAAAAAAAGGGTCTCTCAGGGTTTTATGACCGGACTATGCACTTGTATTTGTTATTTTTGCCCTATTTTTAACCTGAAAATTTTGACTGTTTGTATTGCGGTTTCTCTCACGTCATGTTTTCAATTCAATTCAATTCAATTTCGGTTTTATTACAAATATACCAAATAAAAAGTCCAAAGACTAACAATAATTGGCTCACAATGTATCATATAAAAATGCATTACAAACAGTAGATTTAAAAATTCAGTAATAAGTTAAAGTACATTGCTCACATTGTATCATATAAAAATGCAATAAAAACAGTTCATTTAAACATTCAGTAATAACTTAAAGTATGAAAAAAAAAGGGGGAAAAAGTAATTGTAAATTATAAAATGGTGATAATCAGTTTGTCAGTGAAATGAGAAGAAAGAAGAAAGAAAGAGTGAAAAGTGGAAGAGAGGGAGAGGGAAAGGATAAAGAGAAAAAAGAAAAGAGATTTCAATTTATGACAAATAAATGTAAGCAAATGAACGAGAATTGAGTTGATTCAGCTTAATGAAACATTGTACAAGTAAAATGCACATATACGGAAATGCCAAATGATACATTAATACGAATGCCATTATGGAATTGTTATTATACTGTTTAACATTGGTGAATATCAATGACCTATACATTTCGTGAACATTATTAATGAGTAATTATCACAGTGTCAGAAATTGAGAAAAGGAAATACGTGACAACAATAGAGAAAAAGTGGGAGAGGGGAGGAGGGAAAGGAGAAGAAGAGAAAAAAAGCTAGATAAAGGGAGAAAGAGAAAGAGAGAGAGAAAGACGGAGAGAGGGAGAGAGTTCGAATAATGACAATACGATGTAAACAGGTCTAAGAAGATTTCAGTTGATTGAATTTAGCAAACGAACAAGAGAGGGAACTGTCGATTGTTTGTACCCATAGGAAAGAAATGAGCCTGCCGCATACTCCTGCGGCAGACTTGCGGCAGATCTGCCGCAGACCTGCCGCAGACAGTCATCTTTTTCACATGCAAATTAGTTTTGCCGCAGACTTGCCGCAGACTTGCCGCATACTCTTTCAGTATGATGAAGAGTCTGCGGCAGGTCTGCGGCAGACTTGCCGCAGAGTTGCCGCATACTCATTCAGTATGATGAAGAGTCTGCGGCAGGTCTGCCGCAGACTTGCCGCAGACTTGCCGCATACTCTTTCAGTATAATGAAGAGTCTGCGGCAGGTCTGCCGCAGACTTGCCGCATACTCTTTCAGTATGATGAAGAGTCTGCTGCAGACCTGCCGCAGACTTCTCATCATGAATATTCATATCTCATATAGACCTGCTGCAGACCTGCCGCATACTCTTTCATATCCAGTACGGGGCAATTAAGTATGCAGTCTTGCAGGAAGGCTATGCTGGAGAGCATGCATTGCATCATTACATTCTAGCACCTTGAATTAGTAGAAACAGCTAAAATAGCTGGAATTGCTTCAACAATTCTACAAATATGGGTTTAACACAATGCAGAAGTAGAGGTAGAGGAATAGGAATACAATAACTGCATACACATAGCCCAGAGTAGAGTCACAGATCCATGTGCTAGTTACAACAAAAAAGTGAGTTAGTGGGGCTGAAGATAAGATCACATATGGCACAACAAAAAAGTTTGAAACAGTCCCTTAATTCCTCAGTCTCCTCTTATGTAATAAATTCCTCTGATGGTACCAGTTGAACTTGAAGCAAAGTGTTGGTTTGACAGAAGCTAAAAAGACAATTAACATTGCTAATTAACACAGGAATTTACAAGATCATGGGCCCAGCCTGCAACCTCATGGCCCTGCATGTCCTCCAAAATGGCCGCCTATAGCCTCGCTTCAGACTGTATAATTTCCCACTTTTCTGTGGCAGACCTGCCGCAGACTGTTCCTGTGGCATACTGGTATGCGGCAAGTCTGGAGCAAAGTTTCGCCCTGCCGCAGATCTGCCGCAGACTGTTCCTGTGGCATACTTGTATGCAGCAAGTCTTGAGCAAAGTTTCATCCTGCCGCAGATCTGCTTGCATTGCATCATTACATTCTATTTCTAGCACTTTGAATTAGTAGAAACAGCTAAAAGTAGGCGGAATTGCTTCAACAATTCTACAAATATTAACACAATGCAGAAGTAGAGGTAGAGGAATAGGAATACAATAACTGCATAAACATATAGCCCAGAGTAGAGTCACAGATCCATGTGCTAGTTACAACAAAAAAGTGAGTTAGTGGGGCTGAAGATAAGATCACATATGGCACAACAAAAAAGTTTGAAACATTCCGTTAATTCCTCAGTCTCCTCTTATGTAATAAATTCCTCTGATGGTACCAGTTGAACTTGAAGCAAATTGTTTGGTTTGACAAAAGATAAAAAGACAATTATTAAACAGTGCTAATTAACACAGGAATTTACAAGATCATAGGCTCAGCCTGCAACCTCATGGCCCTGCATGGTCCTCCAAAATGGCCGCCTATACCCTTGCTTCAGACTGTATAATTTCCCACTTTTCTGTGGCAGACCTGCCGCAGACTGTTCCTGTGGCATACTGGTATGCGGCAAGTCTTCAGCAAAATTTCATCCTGCCGCAGATCTGCCGCAGACTGTTCCTGTGGCATACTGGTATGCGGCAAGTCTGCAGCAAAATTTCTTTCTGCCGCATACTTCGGCATACTCTTCGCCGCAGACTAAAAGTCTGCCGCAGATCTGCGGCAGGTCTGCGGCAGGTCTGCGGCATACTTTTCACTTTCCTATGGGTAGCGCTGTGTTCTGCATCGTGGCAGGGACAAATGATCGGAGTTTCTTAAGCTGCGGCAAGTAATCACATGGGGCGGTTGTGGCAGGAGATGACGGTGTCTTAAAGAACCCAGAAGTGATTTCGCAATGTTAGGCGTATGCATTGATTTAAACGGGTTTATGTTCTTTCTTTATCCGCTGAAACTATTGTAACTTGCTGGCGGGGAGGGGGGGGGGCGCAGTTGCAGAAGTCGGACTCGTTTCCGCACCCCCCCCCCACACACACACACACACACACATACACACAATTATATGGCGCACATTGATAGTAACGTAGTCGTGTGGTGGTCTAGTGGATAAGTCACCGGACTGTAGATCATAAGATACGGGGTTCAAATCCCAGCCCTGCACTACCGTGCTTTGGCAAGGCATTAATCTAAATCTTACAATATCCATACATGTGTCAATTAGAACGTGATGACTTACACAGACAAGACACCATGGAGGGTGAAAACATTTCTGTGATTTTTAGGGGCGGGGTTGTTTTTTGTTTTAATAGGAACTACTTTTATTAACACAAATCAACCCAATTTCAATTGCCCTGTGCTTCATATATTGAAATGTGCGAACATGACGACGACGTGTTACGTAATCCGAACATGATTTCTATGGGACAACGATAGGGTATTGAAATTAACCTTGAGTTGATTTCTCGAAAGTAGTTGTGATCGTTTTCCAATAAAATATCCTCTCCACAGGTTTGATATCAGCTAGCTGTGCCATGCCAGACCCCATACCTAACACCATAACAACCTTGCCGAACCAAACGCTGGATACAGGTTCTTATATCACATGGGAATGCAGTGATGGATACATGATGGATGGCCTGACAAACACTGTTGTATGGGTGTGCTTAGAGGACTGGTCTTGGCTGGTTCATACACCCATATGCAAAGGTAATAGATTTAAAATGGAAATAATTGTATTTAAAGGAATATTTGTACACCAAGGTCAAATGAAAGTGCTGTTATATACTGTAAAAACCTTTTAAAATAATTTGTTTAGGGGAATTTTCCAGGCAGTCGGTTTTTTCTACAGGATTTCCACACGAACAAAAACCCTATAATTTTACAGTTACCTTTTACAGGGATAGTTGAGTTCTTTTTTCAGACCGCAAATGCCTTCAAAGTGCATGGCTATTGCTCTAATTCTTATCTTTGACATTTCTTGTGCCCTTTTAAAAACCTAAATTGCTATGATAAGGTAGTTTTAGACGTCAAAATGTGTGAAATTTAGCCAATACGAACATTCCAATTCAGCTCCACTTTGAACAAAATACGGTGACCGTTAATTAAATAATTTATTAATAATAACAATACATGGGCCAGCTGGTTGTGCGTAATATAACCAACGCGAAAAAGCCAACAAAAAGCCAACATCGGCATTGGCTGAAATACAACGTAAAGGCTGGATACTGGCAAATGTTGATTTATGTCTTGTCAAAGGAGATTTTTTCC
Source organism: Strongylocentrotus droebachiensis (assembly GCA_035222895.1). Classification (NCBI taxonomy): domain Eukaryota; kingdom Metazoa; phylum Echinodermata; class Echinoidea; order Camarodonta; family Strongylocentrotidae; genus Strongylocentrotus; species Strongylocentrotus droebachiensis. Next base: position 24,194 of record JAVYIG010006725.1, on the reverse strand, counting down.
GGGTTGAGATCCGAACCCTCAATGAATGAAATGGGAGTCAAATTAAAAAACTACTATACCATATTTTGTTCCCCAAAATGCACGTGAGATCTGTCAATATGGTTATATTCCTGATAATGAACCAATCAGCTTCTGTCAGCATACAGGCAACTGGAGTACACCTAACTTTACATGTTCAGGTGAGTTGAAATTTATTTATTTATTCATCTATCTATTTCATGTTATTTATACAGAGTAGACTCTTCAGTACATACAACTGCTTTGCACAAGACCCATGCATGTAGTGCAGGTAGATGGTTTGTTTTACCTGATAGCAAACAAACCTTGTATACTTTCAAAATAAGTAACCAGATGACCGGCGGCCCTTAGGCCTTTTCGAGAGACTGGGTAATGAGGAGTAACGCCTTTAATTAAAATGTTAACTTTGCTCATGTTTCTAGTTTTACAATAAATATGCATTATTAAATGATCCTAGTTTCTTAAATTTCTCACTTTTGATTACGTAATTCCGATGTCATTTTTTTTTTCATCATAGAAAATCCAATGGGGAATTCATCAACTAATGGAGGTGAGTAACCTCGCGATTATCAGAGATTTATCATTTTCAGTATGTTTATCATTGACATCTAATCGGCAATAGAACACTGTCGCTCATAACGTTGGATTTTCTTTTTTTTACCCCAATTTATGGAATTATTTTGACAATGATTTATTCCTAATAGATCTAGATTACAGTATACATTCTCAGATTGTATTGAATAATAATTTGCCAGTGATTATTTTGCGTGACTGCTATAGCATGTGTATGCTAATATGCTTATCAACTAGGGGACCTACGCCCTTAAGTAATAAATGACAGTAGTGAGGATTAATGCCCCACAAAATGGCACTCATAGCACATCGACACGGTTTTGATCATGGGGCCTCACAGTTACGAGGCCGTTGCTTTGCCACTGAACAATGACTGTACGCAGCGGGGGGCTAGGGTAGGGGGCAGTTCCCACAAAAATAAAAAATAAAAAATGCAATAAATTTTCAATAATTCGTTTCTCCCCCGGTCCCGAGTATAAAAAAATATTTTGTGTGCCCATGCCTTGAGCCATAATGTACCGGGGTAAAATAACAGATACTGCTAATAGCCAACGTGATTTTTCTGAAGATAATGTGAATCTTTTCAAAGAAGAGTTATAGTGCAGCGGCTTAGCAAGAAAATTGTGCACTTTTTGAGAAAAGCATGAAACTTCTAGCATAGTTTGCTTTCACCATAATATTTATTTTCAGATGTGGAGGGAAGTCAGATTTGACCTCTGATGGCCCTGAGAGGTCAAATCCAAAATGGCCGCCAGGCCGCATGGTCTAATGTACAAACACGCTTAACTTTTGAACCAAATAGTCCAGAAAAACGTTTAAGGTGTCATTTCCAGCTAACTTGGGGGTGCCAATTCATTTGGTAATACTTTTGAGATCGCCTGAACTCAGGGTGTTGCATTTAGGTCAAGGTCAAGGTCAAAAATTGACTAAAAATAGCAAGTTTTGAATGGTTACAAAAGGTTTAATCTCATGTATTTGTCATTTGTTCTCAGATTTCTTTAGGAATGGTTCCCCTGCATAGTCCTCCACCTTAATCCTTTTCAGGTAGTTTATTTCACAGTTTGATTTGACCTCTGATGACCCTGAGAGGTCAAATCCAAAATGGCCGCCAGTCCGCATGGGCTCGGTAACTTTGAACCAAATAGTCCAGAAAAACGTTTAAGGTGTCATTTCCAACTAAATTGGGGATGCCAATTCATTTGGTAATACTTTTGAGATCGCCAGAACTCAGGGTGTTGCATTTAGGTCAAGGTCAAGGTCATATTAGGCCCAATTTTTTTTTCTTTTTTAAAATAAACTTTGCCTCTATTTTGACACTTAAGGGGTCATTATTTTAAAAATTAATAAAAAGACCCGTGTACCCCCACTTTGACTATCCAGGGCCAAATTGTATAGAGCTGCTTATCGGCTGGTTCTGTGCTTACGTATGAGTTTCTACTTCAAAGCACTGCTAACCGTAAGCACACGAAAATGCATTAACCTGACGCTGCTTACTGGACGAAAATGAATTTCGTAACAATGCAAATCCATTATGAACGCGCAAGGTGGACGCCTTGTTTTCTTGCCAACCAAATTTGTCTGCTACAGTTATAGCACGAAAATTTGCTTACCAGTAAGCAGGTTCATGAAATTGGGCCCAGAAGACCAAATAAGCTATTCCAAATACGACCTAAAACCTGTTCATTACCACAGCTATAATCATCCACATGAATTTCACACTGTCCACAACTTATGTATATCCTAATGGTAACGATCAAAATCTAACAGTCTCCAGAACAATTAGAGCACAGTTCAATGCATCCTTTCTTGCAGCGACAGTGGATTATTCATGGCACAATTTTGCTTCCGGGAGAGTGGTCCAAAAAGGCTGCCACCCAGTTGTTTCGTTTGTCTAGCCCAAGTCAGATGGCTCTGGCATCTCTGGATATGTGGCCAATATCTGGTTGCAACAGTTGGCCTGGTAGCAAGTGCGCTTGATGAGCTGCTTGAGTGCTGCCTGCATGGGTTGGAGGAAAGTTCTCCAAGTTTCTAGACTTATGTACGAAGAGCTGTTTCCTGGCATCATTCACTACCATGCTCTCACTGGTTCGGTCGTAACAGCACCACAAATCGCTCTGGCAATAACATTGATCCTTCACTGACCTCCCTAGGCATGCAGGAACCATTCTCCTCTGGGAAAGACTTCTAAGTTTTTCCTCTGAATGCAGAAACAGTGTGACACCCGGTGAACGCATGAAAGATTGGAAGAGTCATACATTGTGTCGGACTCATGGTGGCAACCATCATGATTTTATGAAAAGCTATGTACCGAAAGCTTGATCTGACACCAAAAGCGATCCACAGCATCAGGAGCTGTCTTGCTGAATGAAGCCACGGCCAGTTCAACCACATCAGTACCAACATTACGTATTGTTTCCCTTTTACACCTATGGGACAAGGCCTGCTAAGTGTGACTCAGCAGGAGAGCAGAGTACTCCACTTCCATCTGTTGCATATTCTACAGTTCCTTGACCTGTGGTAGAGGAAGATGAACGGCTTCGCATGACATGAAATCAAACAATTCAGTTTTGTTCTCATTGACTCGAAGGAAGTCCTTTCAGCTTTCTGGCAGCACAGTAGAAGGAGCCACACTTTCCTGGTGCCCTTTCCACCCTTTCCCCTTTCCTGCCTTATTGAGGCTTTCAGGCTAGCAGGTAAGTATACACCCTAGCCAAGGTCGATGCGGATGCTTTTCTCGAGTTGAGCAAAGATGTTGGGCAAACAATCTTTCTCCATACTCTTGATATGTTCTTGATGTTCCAGGGTTGAGCATTTGAACCACAGCTGCACCATCAATAATTATTGCTTGGGCCACAGGTGCACTATTGTTTTCGAGCAGATTTGATTCCAGGCAGCGAAGTAGATCTACTTTAACTCCAAACCGCATTTTTCCTCCAGTTAACAAAGCTGGCGGGGCTGCCTGGTTTTCATGAGAAAAGAAATTGTCCATATCTCCATCCCTTGTCTGACACGAGATGTACATCCTCAAAAAGAGACCACAGTCACTCTTAAGTGCTGCAAGCTGTGCCTTCATGACATAACCTTCGCCGGTTGCCGACTGAAAAATGGCAACTTGTTCGTATGAAGTGTTTGTGTTGACAGGTGTCGTAACACTGCTCTAACCTTCTGTCACATACTTTGTGTACTGCTCCTCACCTAGGGTCTCAATCCTTCTCCCCGTTTCAGCCAAGTGGGTGTCCATGATATGTCGCTTGGGCCATTGACTAGTAGGTCTTGACTTTGTTCTAGAAATGGATTCCCCATCTCTTTCAGTACTGTCAGAAGTTCCCATCCCTCAAGAATGCTGCCTGTACTCCAGGTTGCTGGTCATGGTGATGTTGTCTAGTGTTAGCAGAACCGATATTTTGATTTATGGCCTGTTTTTCAAACTCTGTAGTGATCCTTTAAATTATTAAGAACCAAATAAAACACAAAGTAACTTAAAGAACATCTTATCAGTATTATTGAGCAGTAATGGAAAGGAGCAGTTTTCCTGACTTGAATTTGTGAAATATTAACTGATAGGGATTACGATGGAGACTATGCAGGGGAACCACTCCTAAAGAAATTTGAGAACATAGGGGGACAAATAAATGGGAAACATAAACATGTAAACATTCAAAACTTGCCATTTTTTAGTCAATTTTGACCTTGACCTTGACCTAAATGCAAATCCCTGAGTTCTGGCGATCTCAAAAGTATTACCAAATGAATTGCCATCCCCAGGTTAGCTGAAAATGACACCTTAAACGATTTTCTGGACTATTTGGTTCAAGGGTTAAGCGTGTTTGTACAATTATTAGACCATGCGGCGGACTGGCGACCATTTTTTATTTGACCTCTCAGGGTCATCAGAGGTCAAATCAAAATGTGAAATAAACTAACTGAAAGGGATTAAGGTGGGGGAATATGAAGGGGGACTAGTCCTAAAGAAATTTGAGAACACAAGGGAGAACAAATGACAAATAAATGGGAAAACTTTTTGTAACCATTCAAAACTTGCCATTTTTTAGTCAATTTTGACCTTGACCTTGACCTTAATGCAACACCCTGAGTTCAGGCGATCTCAAAAGTATTACCAAATAAATGGCCATCCCCAAGTTAGTTGGGAATGACACCTTAAACGTTTTTCTGGACTATTTGGTTCAAAAGTTAAGTGTGTTTGTACATTAGACCCTGCGGACTGGCGGCCATTTGACCTCTCAGGGTCATCAGAGGTCAAATCTGATTTCCCTCCACATCTGAAAATAAATCTTATGGTCTAAACTAACTATGCTAGAAGTTTCATGCTTTTCTCAAAATGTGCACAATTTTCATTATATTGGGAGCTTATCCGCTGTACTATTAGGAAATGTGGACTGGTCCGGAATGTACAGTACAAACAATGTCAATGACGCATTTGATGTTTTTATGAATCTTTTCTCATCTACAATGAATAGTTGTTTTCCTATAAAACAAACGAAACGGTCCAACTACAAAACGATTCCAATGTGCCCTTGGATCACCCCGGGTATTTTGCGCTCCATAAACAGGAAGAATAATCTATATTATTAATACGCAAAATCCCCGCGGGGGGTCCAAAACGGGGCAAAACGGTTCCTCAAAAACGTCTTTCCCCGACCGCGCCCGCCTCCGCCGGGGCGCGGGGACGGCGGCACAATTATACGAGGCCTGTCTCCCGTAACCCGCGTGCCACGTCGACCCCGCGATCGATGTCCATGCCGTTAAACGCGTTTTCGGGGTTCCGGGGAGGACGCGCGGACGAGAGCACGGCGGGCCTGGTGGATTGCAAGGAGCCGACGAACCCGTGAGAGCGAGTTGGCAAGGCGTGCACCCGCCCTCTGTCTAATTATCAAAGATAGACAAAGAGAGACACGATAAACGAGAATCCACTCGCGTCAACGGGTGTAGCAAATCTTATTGTAACGGGTGCGGCGTACCCCGAGTTAGAAATCTTGCTATAGGATACGCTTTGTAGCATGTAAGAGAAATACACATTAACAGATGACTCACCCGGGTGAGGGGATGTAAGAAATGCACGCTCTCACGGGTTGGGCTTACCCGTGTTATGCGTCTTTCTCTATGATATGCTTTGTAGGCCAGCCGTACCTGCTGCGTGTACGAACGTACGTGTATAATAGGGACTTTTAGATTTGCACGTCTACAGCTTTGACTGTAACGTGTGACGTCATTTTAAGGCACTGCGCATGCGTCACGTCGTCTCAGTCGGCGATCGAGAAAGCGCCAACCTTGATTTTCCTAAATCTAGTACGGTACTAGTATGCCGCGTGCGCATAAAATATACAGTTCCTCAGGTAGACAAAGGAACATCCCTTCTCTGCTATTATGTAAAAATGTGTAGAACAGGTGTCACATGCATATTCACCTGTTCTACACATTTTTACATACTAGCAGTGAAGGGATGTTCTTTTGTCTACCACAGCAATTGTTGAGGGTAGAATGAGGAACTGTATATTTTGTCCTCTTTCTTTGTCAGTCATGTTCACAGTGTTACTTCCTGTATGCATGTATATCGTCGAGTGCAAAAGGCCATTTTCGTAATGTAACCAAATATAATGCATAAGTCTTTGTGAAGTGCCTCAATACATATTATTTCATTCACCTGAAAAGAATAAAAGTATTTCAATAGACAGAATCCGAACTGCATAAATAAGTTGTTGTCAGGTTGGATAAACATTATGGCTTGACCTACCTAGCAACACTTAATATATGCAGTTTGCATTCTTACTATTAAAATACTATTATTCTTATCAGGTGAATGAAATAATTTGTATTGAAGCACTTCACAAAGACTTATGCATTAAATTTGGTTACATTACAAAAATGGCCTATTACTCTAAAAGATTTCTAATTGTAGTCAACATGGGCAGTTGAGTACGTTGACACGCATGATCAGTCAGCGTTCGTCGTGTTTTCGTCCACTCAATCTAAAAGTCCCTACTGTATACGATGATTCTACGCTCACTGTCACACGTACAGCTCAGTCGCTTCGACTTTGATTCTATGATGATTGCCGTGATTTGTATATAGTTTACGTGAATAGAGGTTTGCAAGCAGGGTTACTTTGGTATTATCCTGTTCATGTTTACTGAATTTTGAAAATCATTCTTCAAAGTAAAGTTTTCACAAGAAATTCATCGTAACTGATAGTCCAGTTGCAAGCTAGCTGCCGTGAGGCTCCAGTCCACGCACCGTCAGTGCAGTGCGCCAGTGCTGCCGAGCACTGTCGGAACTGTGACTGTGTGTGAGCTGAGCTGAGTAGACTCGACAACACTTTGAAATTGCTCTTATTGCCCCTATTTCAATATATTTTCGTGACTATATATAGAGATATGAAACCTGAGCTTAGATTGAAATTATTCTGCCCATGTATAGTTGTATGCTGAATTTCGATAATCATTTTTCAAAGTAAAGTTTCACAAGAAAATTCAGATGGTCGTTTAAAAACAGGCATTTAGCTGGATAGAATACTTTTACTATGATACATACAGTTCCTTCATCAAATCAATGCATTAAAACGGGTATTACGGTGCGCCATTCATGGTCAAACAGCGTATATTATAAAAATGGTCTAGACCCTATATAAATACACTGTTGCTCATAACGGTGGAATATTTTTTTTTATCCCAATTTATGGAATTATTTTAAAAATAATTTTAAAATACTAGATCTAGATAATAGTATACAGTCCCAGATTTTATTGAATAATAATTTGCCAATATGTGTTTTGCGTGACTGCTTAAGCATGTATATTATGCTACTATGTTTATCAACTAGGGGACCTATGCCCTTAAGTCATAAAGGACAGTAATGAGGATTAATGCCTCACAAAAGGGCTCTGATATAGCACATCGACACGGTGTTGATCCTGGGGCCTCACAGTTACGAGGCCATTGCTTTGTCACTGAACCATGACTGTACGCAGCGGGGGCTATGGTAGGGGGCAGTTTCCATAAATTTAAAAAAAAAACAGAAAATGCAATAAATTGTCAATAATTTATTGCATTCTACCCCGGTCCCCAACATAAAAAAATCCTCTGGACGGCCATGCATTATGGCTCAAGGCATGGGCACACAGAAGATTTTTTTATGTTGGGGACCGGGGTAGAATGCAACAAATTATTGAAAATTCATTGCATTTTCTGTTTTTTTTTTAATTTATGGAAACTGCCCCCTACCATAGCCCCCGCTGCGTACAGTCATGGTTCAGTGACAAAGCAATGGCCTCGTAACTGTGAGGCCCCGGGATCAACACCGTGTCGATGTGCTATATTAGTGCCCTTTTGTGAGGCATTAATCCTCATTACTGTCATTTATGACTTAAGGGCATAGGTCCCCTAGTTAATAAACATAGTAGCATAATATACATGCTTTAGCAGTCACGCAAAACACATATTGGCAAATTATTATTCAATAAAATCTGAGACTGTATACTATTATCTAGATCTAGTATTTTTAAATTATTTTTAAAATAATTCCATAAATTGGGATAAAAAAAAATATTCCACCGTTATGAGCAACAGTGTATAATCAAATTTTATTTTCGATAGCACATAGGCCTCTTTCTATTTACCACCCCCTCTCCTCCACTCTTCCTAGAATCCCGTGGATTTTCCACGGGTCCTGCTAGTCTTTATATAAAAGCAATTGAAAAACCATGTGAACAAATTTTTAAAAAGTATAATAATTTCACAAACATACTTACAGGTATACTATGAAGATCTAAAAAAGTGTATTTTTGTAAGCAGTTTGACTTATATAAAAAAAGATGTAAAGAATACTTGGAAAGTTATTAAGAATGTTTTACAAGGTAACGCTCAGAAAAGCACCGTTTCAAAAATTAACGTAGATGGAGAAATAATTGAAAATCCACAAAATCTAGCAAATGCGTTCAATGAATATTTTGTCGGTATAGGTCCAAATCTTGCCAGTATCATTCCCGACGCTTCTAAACATTTTACAGATTTTCTCAATGATCCTAACCCAAATTCTATGTTTATGACACCTACAGATGAAACAGAAGTTGCAGGCATAATACGTGAATTGAAGAATAAACACAGTTCAGGGCATGATAATATAAGTAACGTATTGCTAAAAAATAATTTGAATGTAATTGTCAATCCTCTGACTTATATTTGCAATTTATCTATCTCTACTGGAGTTGTTCCCTCAGCAATGAAATTAGCTCGAGTCATTTCTATATTTAAAAAAGGAGACAATATGGTTTTAGGAAATTACCGACCTATATCGCTTCTAACTTGTTTATCTAAAGTTTTGGAATTAGTCCAAAATTAGTTTTTACACGTACATGTAAGTTCCTTGAAACACATGAATTATTATACCAGTTGCAGTTCGGGTTTCGTGCAAAACACAGCACTACTCATGCGTTTTTGACCATGATTAATAAGATTGCTAGTGGGATCGATAAATATGAACATACTGTTGGGGTGTTCCTGGACTTCTCCAAGGCTTTCGATACAATTAATCATGATATACTTTTTTTTACAAACTCAGTTATTATGGAGTTAGAGGAATAGCCTTGGAGTGGTTAAGGAACTACCTTCACAATAGGCAACAGTGTGTTTCTATTGTCAATGCCTTGTCTAATACCAAAGATGTAAGTTGTGGTGTCCCACGAGGTTCTATGTTGGGCCCGCTTCTTTTTCTTATTTATATTAATGATTTCTGTAAGTCTTCGGAGGTTTTATCTTTTATTCTTTTTGCTGACGACTCAAATCTTTTCTTTTCCCATAAGGACCCACATATTTTGCTTTCCACCATCAACCAGGAATTAAAATGTGTTTCAGAATGGATCAAAGCCAATAAATTATCTCTCAATCTGCAAAAGACGAACTACATGCTCTTCAGTAACATAATAAATGAACTTCCAGGCAATGTTGTTTTTTATTGTACCATTACTCAAAGAGTTTTAAATACTAAATTTCTGGGAATAACGATAGATGAAAAAATTTCCTGGAAGGAACACGTAGATAATATTTGTAAAGTTATTTCAAGAAATATTGGCATTATAAACAAGGTCAAATTTTACTTTCCAACTCGTATATTATTAAACCTGTATTCAACGTTGATCCTCCCACACTTAAACTACGGTATTATAGCCTGGGGCAATTGTGCTGACTATCTTTTAAATAGAATTTTATTACTCCAGAAAAAAGCGCTGCGTGTTATACAGTGCGTCCCAGAAAAAACGAAACCGAGAAGTATCGATGTTCTATCATAACTTAATCACAACTATAATTAATGAATGATACATATTTGGAAAGCTTAGAGTCTCTTCTTTCAGTTGATGCTACTCACGTGATGCATATTTCACGCATGAGTGATTAAAAGCAATTTGAAAGAAGGAAACCAAAAATACATTTGGCGGGCGGTATCTGAATTTCGAAGAAAAATTCACATTTCTAGAAAGTTGAGTTTCTGCCCTTTCATATGACACCTCAATCAGGAAAAATGAGCCAGGAATAACAAAGTTCTGTTTGTTCATAATAGCCCTTACATTTTCATAATTTTAATAAACGAATTCGTTTTCACTGGGTGCCTGCAGTAGCAAAAACAGATTTGACAAAAGACTTAACTCCGTTTCGTTGACAATCAGCCATGGGCGTCAATCCAAATCAGACCGTGGGGGGGACACAAGTTCAGACAAGGCGCCGCCAGGTTATTTTGTAAGGGGGGCGAATGGGCGCGCCACGCAGGGGGGGGGGGGTGTCTAAGGGGATGTGCCCCCTCAGAAGTTGAATACTTTTTTTTCTAAATTGATGCATAAATGGCTCAATTTGGTGCATTCTTTTTGCCAAATTAGAAAGAAAAAACAGTAGAACGCAGGGGGTGTCTGAGGGGGGTGGGGTGTGCCCCCCTCAGAAGTTGAAGATTTTTGTTTAAATTGATGGATAGATTGCTTGATTTGGGGCATACTTTTTGCCAAATTAAAAAGAAAACAGTAGAACGCAGGGGGTGTCTGAGGGGGGATGTGCCCCCCTCAGAAGTTGAAGGTTTTTTTTTAAATTGATGGATAGATTGCTTGATTTTGGGCATACCTTTTGCCAAATTAAAAAGAAAACAGTAGAACACAGGGGGTGTCTGAGGGGGGTGGGGTGTGCCCCCCTCAGAAGTTGAAGATTTTTGTTTAAATTGATGGATAGATTGCTTGATTTGGGGCATACTTTTTGCCAAATTAAAAAGAAAACAGTAGAAAACAGGGGGTGTCTGAGGGGGGATGTGCCCCCCTCAGAAGTTGAAGATTTGTTTTGAAATTGATGGATAGATTGCTTGATTTTGGGCATACTTTTTGCCAAATTAAAAAGAAAACAGTAGAACGCAGGGGGTGTCTGAGGGGGGATGTGCCCCCCTCAGAAGTTGAAGATTTTCTTTTTAAATTGATGGATAGATGGCTTGATTTGGGCCATACTTTTTGCCAAATTTAAAAAGAAAACAGTCTTAAGTTCAACTAACAAGGAACAATAACGCAGGGGGTGTCTGAGGGGGGAAGTGCCCCCCTCAGAAGTTGAAGATTTTTGTTTAAATTGATGGATAGATTGCTTGATTTGGGGCATACTTTTTGCCAAATTAAAAAGAAAACAGTAGAACGCAGGGGGTGTCTGAGGGGGGATGTGCCCCCCTCAGAAGTTGAAGATTTTTTTTGAAATTGATGGATAGATTGCTTGATTTTGGGCATACTTTTTGCCAAATTAAAAAGAAAACAGTAGAACGCAGGGGGTGTCTGAGGGGGGATGTGCCCCCCTCAGAGGTTGAAGATTTGTTTTGAAATTGATGGATAGATTGCTTGATTTGGGCCATACTTTTTGCCAAATTAAAAAGAAAACAGTAGAACGCAGGGGGTGTCTGAGGGGGGATTTGCCCCCCTCAGAGGTTGAAGATTTTTTTTGAAATTGATGGATAGATTGCTTGATTTGGGGCATACTTTTTGCCAAATTAAAAAGAAAACAGTAGAACGCAGGGGGTGTCTGAGGGGGGATGTGCCCCCCTCAGAGGTTGAAGATTTGTTTTGAAATTGATGGATAGATTGCTTGATTTGGGCCATACTTTTTGCCAAATTAAAAAGAAAACAGTAGAACGCAGGGGGTGTCTGAGGGGGGAAGTGCCCCCCTCAGAAGTTGAAGATTTTTTTTGAAATTGATGGATAGATTGCTTGATTTTGGGCTTAATTTTTGCCAAATTAAAAAGAAAACAGTAGAACGCAGGGGGTGTCTGAGGGGGGATGTGCCCCCCTCAGAACTTGAAGATTTTTTTTAATTGATGGATAGATTGCTTGATTTGGGCCATACTTTTTGCCAAATTTAAAAAGAAAACAGTCTTAAGTTCAACTAACAAGGAACAAGAACGCAGGGGGTGTCTGAGGGGGGAAGTGCCCCCCTCAGAAGTTGAAGATTTTTGTTTAAATTGATGGATAGATGGCTTGATTTTGGGCTTAATTTTTGCCAAATTAAAAGATTAATTTGATTTTTTTCAGTTGGTGAAAGGATTTTCATCGTAAACCAATGTTTGAACTTCCGGTTATGTGAATGTAATATTAATGACGCTTCTAGTTCTATTAATAAAATCTGATCGCCTGATTTGGCTTGATTTTTCTCAACACAGAGAGAAAGAGAGGAAGGAAGAAAGAAAAAAAAAAGAAGAAGATTTTAACCCCGAATCATGGGGGGGACATTTCGCCACCTGAAAATTCGTGGGGGGGGACGTGTCCCCCCGTCCCCCCCAGGATTGACGCCCATGCAATCAGCCATGCATGAAGACTCTCGTCTACGGATGATTGTCAACGAAACGGAGTTAAGTCTTTTGTTAATTTCGTTTATTGATACGGCAGGCAGCCAGTGAAAACGAATTCGTTTAATAAAATTATGGAAATGCAAGCACTACTTTAAACAAACAGAACTTTGTCATTCCTCGCTCATTTTTCCTGATTGAGGTGTCATATGAAAGGGCAGAAACTCAACTTTCTAGAAATGTGAATTTTTCTTCGAAATTCAGATACCGCCCGCCAAATGTCTTTTTGGTTTCCTTCCTTCAAATTGCTTTTAATCACTCATGCATGAAATATGCATTATCTGGGTAGCATCACATGAAAGAGGAGACTCTAAGCTTTCCAAATATGTATCATTCATTAATTATAGTTGTGATTAAGTCATGATAGAACATCGATACTTCTCGGTTTCGTTTTTCTGGGACGCACTGTATAGTCCGGCAGCCAAATGGCCTAACCTTGTTTTAGGGTCTATAGTTTTTTTTTCAATGGATTTTGATTGCCTAAAGCTTCTATTTCAAGAATCCAATTGCTGACACTCTGTCAGCCTTGAGCAATTTAAGATATATGACGTCATACAAAATGACCGCCAAAGTACATGATTTTCCTTTAAAAATGAATAATAAATATATAATAAGGATATTTTCTACAATTTTGGGCAGCCAAATGTTTGTATCTCTCCAGGACCATCACTAAAAAAATGTTTTGTGATGTTGCATGGCCATAGATGAGCAGCTTATTTTCATATTTTGAAATAGCGCCCTCTATAAACATATTAATTTGAATAAAATATGTGTGTCAGCCAAATGCCAATTTCTTAAATCTATGTCACGTAGAAATCATTTTAAATGCTTTTTTTTTGGCAACAATTGCAGTTGAGCTGCATTCATCTTTCATCTTGTTTGGTCCAAATTAAGTTTAGGTAGGTGTGGGGAATTGGAGACCCTTAATCACATTTGCATAATTTACATAAACATGAACAATGTTACACATACAGAAAGTTTTGTATTCTCTTCAGTAACTTTTTCTCTTTATTTGGTAACAAAATTGTGGTCATGATGTAACTGATTAATAAAATAACAATGATTAATGACGTCATCACCAAAGATCTCTCATTACCTACATGTGTAGGTAATAAGGGACAGTTACAAATCAAGACATTTTAAATACAATTTGTATGAAAATGGGATTGTTATAGTTAGTTCAAACACTTTTTGAAAGAGATACATGCAGCCAATGAACTTACTGTAATTTTGAAACGATTTTAAAACAATGTGGCCCAAAATATTTCTGTAGTTTTTTGTTTACAGTAATAAAGGTGCTTTAAATTATGTATAAATACTTTCAGAATAATGTTCTGGCAATGTGACTTTAAAGATAAACTCCAGTACTGGTTAAAAAAAAAAAATTCTCACAGAATCAAACGAAACTTACACTGAATGTTCAAGATTACAAATAAATGACATGTGCCAAACAATTTTGGAAGAAAATGTATACTGGCTGAGTAATGAGCATAGAAAGACAAGGAAATCAAGGTAGTACTAGCCCCGACACCATGTGTGTTGTCCCATATATAGCTTTATATGTGAGTGCTTGTTACCTTACCAAGACTCGGTCAAATTTATTATGATTTTGATGACTCCAGAACCTTGCAGTGCACACCAATACTTACATGCTACATGATCAACTGTTTCTGATCCTTTCCACACCTTTTCTTTCACAACGCAATCGCATTACCAGTACTAAAGTTTATCTTTAACATTGATCAAACTCACAGCATAGAAATAACTTCTTAAAATGAAATGCATTCAAATTAGAATGGTGACACGAACCACCAAATATGTTTAATGATAGTGCCTTTCAACATGAAATGGACAACTGGGGGAAAGTAGGCCCCCATCTTGGACCTGGTGTCACCCATTGCCTAAACACATTTCTGATCAGACACCATTCATAATGTGCGTTGCAACACCCATTCACAACACACAATGGCCATAAGTTTTCTGTGATGGTTGGCACACGTCATAAACTTCCTTTTAAAACTAATTTTTAAGAACCACCCCTAAATATATGCACACACCACAACATTCAGTGAAAATTGTGATTTTGTTTATATCAGAGCAACATTTTACGATCAAAATTGCTTATCTTGGTCAATTTTGCCAATTTTCTCGGCGAGAGAACGCATTGTAGTCTTCGAAATGAATTGGATAAATGCAGTAGTGTTGTTAAAGGCCACATATGGCGATATAGCAATATTGGATACAATACGGACAGACAGTGATGTGTTCAAGCTTGATGGTCTCCAATTCACTACGGTCTCCAATTCCCTTCACCTACCCTACATAATGTCAAGAAACAAAAATGGCTATGAAAGAATTCATTTTTCATCAAATCGGTAAGAAGTGGTTTTACGGCACTCATTATTATTCCATTGATAGGCTTTATTTAGACCAGCATTACTCCAACGTCAGTGAGTGTGGATAAGGCAGTTGATATCTGTACTAGACAGATGCATGAGTTTCAAAAGAAATTACCTGGTGGATTCTATGACACAATTTCCAAGAAAGTTCACACCATGGCAGCCATGAAGAAGTCAATAAATGTTGGGGTATGAAAGTCTATGAAAAGTTGATCTACTCCAGAGTAATAGGACTGCAGGGAAGTTCAAGAGAGGTCAATGTCAAGGACATTTTGTCATAAGAGCTTTCACCAGTCCCAACAGCACTCTTTGATGATTCTGGAAACGAGCACTCCCATGTCAAAGGCGGACTTATAGAATTTGACAAAAGTTGAGATGTCAGCCAGGCACGAGGCACTGGGACAACCTTGTACAGTCATTGATGGTTGTGCTCTACTGTGGATGAAAATCTGATGATGTTTGCTTAGTGTTTGACAGATCCAAGAGTATCTAGAGGTCATTACGGGTCGAGAGTCTTCCAACTGAGTCCCGCGTCACTGCTGCCCTCCAAGAAACTATGTCTCACTGTTCGTCGTATTTAGTATATAGAGGGTGGGTAGTGATTTCCCTAAGGTCGTCACTCCATCTGAGCTTGAGTCTTCATTTGTTACGTGTTCCTTCAAAGGTACATGTCAATCCATGTATTGGAGATGTATTTAATAATTCGATGTTTTAAAAAGACCAATGTGAATGGTCATTACAAAATGTAATCCTTCATGTGATATTTAGTGATCCTGTATATAAAGAGCACTCAACACAAGGGAGACGATCAGAAATGCAGTCTTGATTACATAGACTGCTTTGTTACAGGTTTCAATAGGAAATATTGTGTTCAATTGAAACAAAATATGTTAGAATTGTAGACATAGATTTAGCTATACAGTGCGTCCCAGAAAAAATTAAGAATTATCGATGTTTTATCATAACTTAGTCACATTTATAATTGATAAATGACACATATTTGGAAAGCTTGGATCCTCCTCCTTCATTTGATCTAACTCATATGATGCATATTTCATGCATGAGGGATTAAAATGAATTTGAAGAGAGGAAACTAAAAAGTAATTTGGCGGACGGTATTTGAATTTCAAGGAGAAAATCACATTTCTAGAAAGTTGAGTTTCTGCCCTTTCATATGACACCTCAATCAGGTAAAATTAGCAACTAATGACTTAGTTCTGTTTTTTAAAGTAGTGCTTGCATTTCCATAATGTTATCAAACGAATTCGTTTTCACTGGGAGCCTGCCATAGCAACATGCAGAATTGACAACAGACTTAACTCCGTTTCGTTGACATTGAACCATGCATGAAGTCTTTCGTCTAAATTAATACAGGGGGTTACTGAAGTAGGTCTCATTGACTGTACAAAGAAGATTGTTGCACTGCCTAAATTAATCAAGGAGTGTTAGTGATTAATAGTATTTCTTTATTCTAACCAAAGGGTTCACTATTAACACAATATAAAGCATGAAAGTTTGGTCCATAGCCTTCAGCTATATCTCATCATATTTCAAAAAGTATTGAATGTGAAGAGGACCTTTCTAAAACCACATTCTTCACAAATATAATATGATAGCATGAGAAAGCTCACATTTTATTGTCATATGTAACCTACTACAACTCAAACTTATTTGTAACGTCTTTTTTTCTCTTGAAAGCTGATGTAGGTGGAATTGTGGTGCCCTTCCTTTTAATCTTACTGGGAATCGTTTTAATCGTCATCTTTCTCATAAGGTATATATATACCTTTTATTTTTCTTCTTTGAATTATTAAATCTAATTAACGCCATTTGTTTTCCTTTGCTAAAATGTAATATATTGACCCATTATCCAGAGTGATCTTATTTGTAACAACTGTACGCTGTTTCGACATAGGCTCTAATGCTTTGAACCAAACACAAACTCTTTTAATAAAAATAAATATAAAGATTCGATGCTTCGGGAGTCTATGCGCTATATCAAAGACTTTTGGGCATATAGAACTCAACCTCTTGTGCCAGTTGTCATGGATTTAACGAATCATTTCCTGCTCTTTTGATATTAACAAACATTTTACTGGACGCGCCCCCCCCCCCCCCTGGGAAGAAAAAAAAGGGAAAAAAAGAAGGACACAAACAAAGGGGGGGGGGGAAGGGGAAAAAAAGGGAAAAAAAAGAAGGAAAAAAAAAGATGGAAAAAAAAGAAGGACAAAAAAAGAAGGAATAGAAGGAAATAAAAGAGGAAAGATATCAAAGGTATCAAAATATGCTCCTTTGACCGTAATTAAATGCCTTTGGACCCCACCTAGGGCCCTAGGGCGGACGGCTGAATGCTAATCTGACGGTAACTTAATGCTTAAGACCCCTAAGCTTCTGGGGTCTCGGTCCCCTGGACCTCATGCCAATTAGTGTCCTGCCAGTGTCACAAAAAAGGTATCAAAATATGTTCATCTGACCGTAATTAAATTCCAAAAACCCCTAAGTTGCTGGGGCTCCACTTCTCGACCCCTTCAGGGGCCCTAAGGCGGCCCCTGCATGCTTGTCTTACCGTTACAAAATTCCTAAAACCCTGGGCTTCTGGGGGCTCCGCCCCCTGGACCCCACGTCAAATATTACCTACCAGTGTCACGAATAAGGTATAATTATGCTCATCTGACGATAGTTAAATGCCTAAAGCCCTGAGCTTCCGGGGCTCTGCCCATCCCCCACCCCCCCCCCCCGAACCCAACCAATGGCCCTAAGGCGGGCCCCTGGAAGCTCATCTGACCGCAAACTATTGCCTAACACCCATGACCCTTTGAGGGCTCCGCCTCCTGGACCCCACGCCAATTCGTAACCTGCCAATGTCACAAATAAGGTATAAAAACATGCTTATTTGACCGTAATTTATTGCCCAAAACCCCTGAGCTTCCGGGAAGCTCCGACCTCTGGACCCCAGGCCAATTCGCGACCTGCCAGTGTCGCAGATAAAGAATAAAATATGCTCATCTGAAGATAATTTAATTTATGAAACCTCTGAGGTTCTGAGGGCTCCGCCCCCTGGACCCCACGCCAATTCGTAAACTGCCAGTGTCACAAATAACGTATAAAAATATGCTCATCTGACGATAATTTAATGCCTAAAACCCCTGAACTTCCAGGGGCTCCACCCTCTGGACTCCACACCAATTCATGACCTGCCAGTGTCACAAACAGATATAAAAATATGCTCATCTTACCGTTATTTATTGCCAAAAACCCTTGAGCTTTCGGGGGCTCCACCCCCTGGACCCCACACCAATTCGTGACCTGCCAGTGTCACAAATAAAGTTTAAATTATGCTCATCTGACGATAGTTAAATGTATAAAATCCCTGAGCTTCTGGGGGCTCAGCCCCCTGCACCCAACACCAAATTGTGTCCTGCCAGTGTCACAAATAAGGTATTAGAATATGCTCATCTGACCGTTATTTATTGCCCAAAACCCCTGAGCTTCCTGGGGCTCCGCCCCCTGGACCCCACACCAATTCGTGACGGGGGGGCGGGGGTGGGTGCGAGCGATTTTTCAAATTTTTTCAAGGCCATTTTTCAAGGCCAATATAAAATTAGTGCTCATTCCCCCCCCCCCCCCCCCCCCCCCCCCCCCTTCCCCCAGAACTGAGCGAAATATTGGCCGGCACGATTTTCAAATTTCAGCACACTAAATTTCAAATTGATTTCAAATTTGGGCCCCCACACCTAAGAAATCCTGGATCCGCGCCTGAATATACCATATAACACTTACCATCATACCATAAAGTCAGTATACAATATACTCTACCATATAACATACCGTAAAAATACCAAACACCATACAGCCATCATAGAGCTACCATAGATCTACCATTCTTTTTAGAGCCACCATAGAGTCACTAACCACCATTAATATATCATAAAGTCATCATCCACCATAGAGCTACCGTTCAAATATCTTACACCACAGGGATATACCATTCAACATAAATATAATATAAATATATTCTTTCATATAATACACCATAGAAATACCATACACCATAGGTCGGCATCAATGATATACCATTGACCATAGACCTCCACCATTCAGAAATTGTGTGGTTTACCATATACATGCCATTCACCACTGAGCTGCATCTTAGAAATACCATTCACCATAGAGCCGCATAATAGGAATACCATATATTTTTTGGTAAGGGTAATGTATCCATTAGGAAGAAATGAAATAACATCAACGTTATCCCAAAAATTTGTCTAACACCTATTGTTTTAATTCTGTTGTGGGTCGTCAAAGACACTATGCAATCATGTTACACGCAGTTCGTATGGAACCTGCCTTGAAAGTTCGTTGACCTTTTAGGTCGCACAGATGTGGTCGCTTAAAGGGTCTTGGTAACATTGTTCAGATGAGAGATAGTGGTGCTAAGGTAGTGACTTCACTGCTTGATGTACAATTAAAGATAATCTGAACATTTTAGTGAAAACGGACCATTATTCATGGTACAAATTGGAAAAAAATGATCTGATCGATTCCTTAATTCTCCAAACTATATTATTACAATTTAATTACATTTTAGGTGAATGGAAATCGTCAGAACTTGACACTTGTTTTATGTCTCTTTTCGTGAAAAAACGGTTGGGAAAATTCAAAAATGGTTGGGAGAATTTACTGTTAATCACTGTTAGAGGGTGTCATACATCGACTCCTTCAAAGAAAACCATAGATATCTACGTGGTTTGAGAATTTGTTAAGGATTTTTTGCATGTCAGAGGGTTAGTACAGTAAAAGGAACATTTTATACAAAAATTAAGCAATTTTTTCATCAACCTTCAACAATGTTACCAAGTCACTTTAAGTCAGCTCATTATTAATTATCCGGCCGGCACATATTTTTTTACACAACTGTTTAGCCAGTTCAGTCAAATATACTGTGCAAACGACTAGATAGAGTCTAATATTACCCTTAGCAGTATCTGGAGCTGTTCACGTGTACACACTCGTATGTCTTTGTTTCTCGTTAAATCTATTCTCTTCTCTTTCGTTATGGATTTCTTTGTTTCTCCTTCATTCTATCCTTATCTCTTTCGTCATGTATTTTTTTTCCTTTATTCTATCCTCTTTTTATGTATTTCTTTGTTTCTCCTTCGATCTATCCTTTGCTCCTTCGATGGTCATCTATTCCTTTGTTTTTCCTTCAATCTAGGCCTATCCCTTTCTCCTTCTTTATCTGCTATGTTTTTCCTTAGTCTGTACCCGAATCTATAATCCTCTTAGCTCTTCTGTTATGTATTTCTATGTTTTTCCTTTGACTTATCCTCTTCTCTTTCTTTATGTATTTCCTTGTTTTTCCTTCTCCATATCCTCTGCACTATCCTTGTTTTCACTTTTCTCTCATCTTCCCTTCCCTGGATGTATGTACGTGCTTGATTATGTAGTGCGCTGACGAATTAGACTCTTTCACCAGAGCACTTTTAGGAAATTGTTCGCGAAAATGGCTAAACAGTTATGTTGAAAAAAATGTGCACATCCGGCCGTACACATGGGGTCGCACACGCGGATTTAAAAGTGACACACTTGTTATTGAATCTACAGAACTTCTTTTTCGATGGTCTGCTATCAAAAGGGGATAAATATGAGTATTTCATTATCTGCTTGGTTTACAGGTTTTTTAAGTTAATTATGAACAGTGGATAGAATTGTTTAAGGGAGATGAAAAGAGGGAGGGCATAATGATGTAGCCTGGATGGTTAGGGGATAGTGTGTGTGGGGGAGGGGGGGGGGAACCTAGGGAATAAAGGAGTGTTTATTACCTACTTGGTTTAAAGGGGTTTTATTAAATACGAAGAGTGGATAGGAATGTTTTAGGGTCTAGCCCCGACCTTCCAGGTCTTATGACTATGCCCATCCCCTACCCATCACCTTAAAACAATCCTAATTAATATACAAACAACTTCAAAGCAAGTAGGTAATACATACTCCTTTATATCCCTTTAACTTTCCCCTTCCACTAGCCCCTAACCACCAAGGCTACATGACTATGCCCAACCCCTTCTCATTACCCTAAAACAATCCACCAACTGCATCATTTAAAAGAAAAAACCTTCAAACCAAGTAGGTAATATGTACCCCTTTACATACAAAATCGGGGTCGTTATTATTAAGGGTCCCAATTCATAATATATAGAAAAAGGGACGCTATACACAATAGGATAAGATGAATAGTGACCCTCTTTCCATTTTATGAATAGCGGTCCTTCACGTATGGGAAGTTCCACTTCATGAAAAGCGGTCCGTATGACTAGCGAGGTTACCCCCATGACTATGCCCTCCCTCTTCTCACCACCCTAACACAATCCTACCCACTGTTCATAAGTTATCAAAAAACTTTTCAAACCGAGTAGGTAATATACGCTTCTTAATATCCTCTTTATCCCCAACCTCCCCCCCCCCCCCTCCATTAGCCCCTAACCATCTGGGCTACATCACTATCCCCAACCCATTCTCATCACCCTCAAAAGATTATGTCCAATGTAGATACACTGTCGCTCATAAAGTTGGAATATTTTTGTTTTACCCCAACTTATGGAATTATTTTAAAAATAATTTAAAAATAATAGATCTAGATAATAGTATACATTCTCAGATTGTATTGAATAATAATTTGACAATGTGTGTTTTGCGTGACTGCTAAAGCATGTGTATGCTAATATGCTTATTAACTAGGGGACCTACGCCTTTAAGTCATAAATGACATTAATGAGGATTAATGCCCCACAAAAGGGCACTAATATATAGCACATCGACACGGTTTTGATCCTGGGGCCTCACAGTTACGAGGCCATTGCTTTGTCACTGAACCATGACTGTACGCAGCGGGGGTTAGGGTAGGGGGCAGTTTCCATAAATATAACAAAAAAACAGAAAATGCAATAAATTTTCAATAATTAATTGCATTTTACCCCGGTTCCCAACATAAACAAAATCCTCTGTGTGCCCATGCCTTGAGCCATAATTCATGGCCGTCCAGAGGATTTTGTTATGTTGGGGACCGGGGTATACCCACTGCTTTTGAAAGCAGGCCGTTGACAAGCGCGCCCATTGAACAAGTAGGTATGTAGATTCAATAACCAGTGTGTCACTTTAAAACCTGCGCGTGCGACCCCCTGTGCACGGGCGGATGACCTACTACACAGCGTATACATTAAATGCATGTAGAGGTATTGATATCTAGTAAAAATCAAGACAGCAGCCTAGTCTATCTGCTCAGTTTCTACTCCAAGTTATCCTTACATCTGCAAGGTTTTGCTACTCAAGGTATGTTTCGAATGTGTCACGTTTCTGTAACTACAAGATATGTGTGGAAATTGTATCCTAGTGATTTATTTGGTGCAAATTACTCTTGAAATTGTTTACTCGTAATCTTACACACATTTTGTATCTGCTCCCGTATCACCAACATGGTAAAGAAGTAAGGGATGCCTATTTGGATTTTAATAACACACATGTCGAAGAGTAGCCTGTATTTATTGTTGTCGTATTTTTAGGGTCAATATAAATCCACATATTAACTGTTGCTTATCAGTTGTCGAACAGGTTTAATTACGGACTATATCTTTATAAAAAAGTACTTGGTACACCAATGCCATGCAGAGCGTTTATAGAGGAAGGATAATTCGTACTAAAAATATTGTGATACACCACCTCCTTTTGTTTCGCCAAACCTCCTTTTGTTATTTACAAACCTTGTAAATAACAAAAGGAGGTTTGGCGAAACAAAAGGGAGGTTTGAGCTCAAACCTTGGTCTGAGCTCAAACCTTGCTTTGTGAATTCGGGCCAATGTGTCCGAGTTTTAGGTCACGTTTTCTTTGAGTCTTAAAGTTAATATAGACAAGTTGTTTATTTAACATGGTGATACATTTATCTGTGCTTAATGAAGAAATAACCAAAAGTTTGATGTATACTAAAAAGTGTAATATTATTTTCTTGCTTAAAGGAGCCACACATATTTTTTAAAAGTTTAGTTCACTTTGGGACGAAGAATAAACGAGAAGCAACAATCAAGTTGCACGCCTTCTTCTCTGTTTTGCAACAGCGTGTTAGAACACCTCATGATTATACAACAATATTGCTTACAATCGAATTGACATAATTATAATTTGATAAGAAATAGTTGGAGTATACAATATACAAATAGTGAATGGTCATGAGTGCAATGGTACAAGATTTTGCACGTGGTGAAAGATAAGAGACGCTATATTCGACGAGGCGCAGCCGAGTTGAATGGAGCGTCTCATCTTTCACCGAATGCAAAATATTGTTCCATTGCACGAATAAAGACCATTCACTATTTGTTTTATACAACACCTCGGACGTTAACGGGCTTAAAACAGTTTTCCTAGGCCTAAATCTCAGCGATTTTTGTTTGTTTTCAATTTATGAAAATGTTGATAGTGAGCGCGCACTATTAAGCAGGCAGCAAACCACGCGCGTACCATGCGCCGCGCGTCCAAATTGTTATGTTTATTGTTACGCGGAGTGCAATTTCGTTTGACCCTTTCGCACCATTGCACTCTGACGTCACTTAGCTCACCATATACTTTGTACATCGTTAGTGACGTCAGAGTGCAATGGTGCGAAAGGATCAAACGAAATTGCACTCCGCGTCAATGATGCCGTTCAATGGTACTTTTAGCGCATGTCATGTGATCAAGAATTGACATTGACCAATGAAGTTGCAAGAATCTTAGTAGGCGTTGTATAACATTAATTGTTTACGTAATCTCAGGGGAGGGGAGGGGGGGGGGGTGTCGGTGAATGAACTGACCTTCATTCCTCCCCCTGTCCATGTCTGTGGTTACTAGGCAATATATTCTGCAGTAGTGTAACATTACTAGCCGATCATAATGTTCAATTTATTTGTGGCTGTTTTCTCCTAGTGAAATAAATGCTCATCGTGATTCAGATATTCAACGATTATTTATGAAAAAATTATGATATTGTAAATCATACCCAAACTCGTTATTTCTCATTATCAAAAAATTAATTTGCACAATTTCATGAATATTCACAAGCAATAAAGCAAATCACAGAAACTGTCTCATAAAAATGCCTTTGTGTAGAAAATGAATACGACAAAAGTAGGTCAGAACAAATTATGTCAGGTAGGTCAAAAGTAAGTGGTACAGTAAATGGAAACACCTCTCTATCATCATGTACGACAATTTTTTCATTGACATACATATTATTTCAGTTCATAGTTACTTAACGTTATACTGCTGCCATGCAGTCAATTTATAGTGGATGTGGAGCTTTAGAATTGCCCGTCC